>APFE030552563.1:72404-158859 GCA_000404065.3 Pinus taeda
GTGGCCCAACCGAGACCCAAACATAGCCATTAATTAATCACAAGTGATACCTCAACACTATGTTTTTCCCAACATTTAGCTTGGAATACGTGTCCCACGGCCTTGGTCTTATTTTTATTTACATAGAAAATCAACCAGGGGATGTTACAGGAGTTTCATGATTTGAAACTAGGACATATGGCTATGGACGAACTGATTACAAAACTTACTCAACTACTGTGGTATGTACCCTATATAAAAGAGGAAAAAGAAAAAATACAGTGATTTATGAGTTTCGTGATATTTATGATGGGAATTACGGAGAAGGGGAGTGAATCAATAATTCAAATTCTTTACTTTTTCCCAACTTAATTTTCTTCTTATGAATCTAATGGTTTATGTTTGTTCTCTTTTGTTATTGAATTCCTTTTGCATGTGTCAAAGAGAGAAATTTGCAGATTTATTGATCAAGAATTAAAAAAAATTCATACATCATTCAAGAACCAACACATGAAGACCCCAGATATAAGTGGAAACCCCGCATGGAGAAAACCAAGAATTTTAGGTTGAAAGTGATGTGAAGGAAAGCTACTACTCTTTATTACATCAATTTTTTGTAGGCTTCAACCTATAAGAGGCTCCTACCTCAAAAGAACCTCCAACTCCCACAAATTTTCTGCAATGTACAACCCACAAGACGATCCTACCTCAATAGGCTACAACCTGTTCTTTTTCAAGCTACAACATAGAAAGGGACAAAAATATTTCAATCACAACATCAAGTCACAAATGTTGGTTACCTCATTTACAATTCTACTATCAAGTCTATTGTTGCACTACTTCTCCTTTTCCATTTTGTATCTCTTCTCCTGCTACTCATCATCTTTCTTATGCAGATTGTTTCACTTCCAAAAATTCTTGTTCCCATTCCAAATTGTATATTTTATAAGCAAGCCATGTTGGTTTTTGGTATTATTTAAAGGAATATGAAATGAATCATTGTCTCTTTGACTTCCAAAAAACTTCTCACAAACTTGTCTCTTCATTTTCAGTTCTAAAAACAATTTCTAATATAAATAGAGTTGAAATTAAAACAATTCAATTAGTATGATGTTACAAGAGACTATATATATATATATATATATATATTATATATATTATATATATATATATATATATTATGTCATATTTTTAAATGTCCCTTTTAACA
The DNA here is from genome assembly GCA_000404065.3 of Pinus taeda. Taxonomy (NCBI): domain Eukaryota; kingdom Viridiplantae; phylum Streptophyta; class Pinopsida; order Pinales; family Pinaceae; genus Pinus; species Pinus taeda. Next base: position 73,594 of record APFE030552563.1, read on the forward strand.
ATGTTTCAACCTTCACATTTGATATCATAGCCTTTGCACTCACATTTAATTTTCAGGCTTTTCACTTCACATCACTTTCAGCCTTTTTCATTCAAGCATAAATTATCACTGATTCAACACTCAACATTTATCTCACCAATATAGTATTCAAAATCTAACATGAATTATCACTAATGTGGTTAATGACATCAATTCCAATATTACCTACATTCTCCCCCTTTGGCAACGATTGTAACACAATTATTCCTCCCCCTTTGAAATCAACTACCATAGGTGACAGTGACCAAGTATTCTACTTGTTCAAGTCATCTAACCATTTTGTTTGTTGTAGAAAATAATCAATAGTGAAAAATATTTTTGTTAATGTCGCTAAGAAGACAATTTCCAGTGCAATGTTGCAAACCTTTCATGGTGTTAAGGAGGTTTCTGATTACTTAATCTCCAGTAGTGTAGCAACTTTTCCAGAAACTTTCGCAACAATCCAACTTTTGCAGTAGTCCAACTTTTGCAACAATCCAACTTTCGTAGCACCTGCTTTATCAAAATGGGGAATCATGACCAATGCACAATATGTCTTGCTCCATTCCTACATTCATATCTGCCATAAGCATTGAAGAGTGATTTTTATCCACAAAGGCTTTGATTTTATTTGTATTAAAGTTCCTATTTTCATTTTAGGTTATCTACTCTAAAGAAATGTATTTGTATGGTTTTTCATTGGAACATCATTTGAATATGAATACATAGGAGATATATCTTTGACACATTACTTTGAACGTTGGAGCATTAATAGGTAATGAATGCTGCCATGAAGGTGAATAAAGGTGATAATAATGACATAATTTCACCACGAAGGTCAATAAAATTGTATGTATAATACCACTGCATATAAGAGAAATAACGTTACCATGTATAAAATATAAGAACAATAACGTTGTCATGTATAAAATATAAGAGCATATAAGAGAAATAACGTTGCATATAAGAGAAACAACGCTTGATAATGATTCCATAACCCTGCCATGAAGAGAAATAATGTTGCATATATAATAATAATACCAGAATGCTACCATGTATAAAATGTTGCCATTATAATAATACAATATTGATCCATAATAATCCATTGATCCATATCACATGTACATTTGTATCATATGAACATTGATAAATAATATAATATTGATACCACGACAAAATAATATTTGAGAAGTCATTAACTCTCAATGACATCGCTTTCATTGTTTTCACTGGAGCATGCCATTATTTATGCGGAAATCACTTTCATTTTTTTCTAATACGAAGTAGTTGGTCGAAGAATGCATTCACACAGTAACATACGAACTATTTGAGAGTTAAATGAATGTCACTAGGTGTTCAAAAATTTTGAATGACAGTTGAATGGCATTAAAAGAACTCTTTTCCTTCTTTCTTAGGGCACAAAACCATAACACTTCCCTTTGATCACTAAGTCAAATTAATTTCGTTTGCTACCATTCACGATAGTGTTGTTTCAATACCAATTCACATGTTGAAGTTTACATGACTGAAATATGGGTTTGGAGCTTGACCAAATCTCTTGCTTCATCCCATGTTCTAGTGGAAACTTCAGTGGCCCTCGTTATTCATCATTCTATAATTCTAAATCAAATGGTCTAATAGTTTCCCCTTGTTTACACTCCACTTTTATCTCCACTAATTTGATTTACAAGATGATTCTTTTGAGTGTGTCTTGAGGGTCCTTTTCAATGTGTCTTTTTATCTTCTAATGTTTCATCTTGTACTTCATTATCTTTATTGTCATAATGGTAATGATCTGGAGGATTAATAAAACATTTGCTTTTTCTCTTATCAAATAGCTTTTCATCAAAACTTCCATCTATGAATTCCAAAATATTATGAAACCTCTTATTATAGCATCTATATCCCTTACTTTTCAATGAATATCCCAAAAATATTCCTTCATCAGATCGAGCATTAAAATTTCCTAGATTTTCATCATTATTTTTTACATAGAATTTACTTATGAATACTTTAAAATTTGTGAATGATGTTGGTTTCCCGTGCCATAGTTCATATGGTGTCTTATTAAATTTTGTTCTGAGATGTTCCTTATTGAGAATACGTAATTTTTTATGCATCGCTTATGCCCAATAGGTTTGAGGAATGTTTCTTTCTTGCATCATGGCTTTGTGCTATTTGTTAAACAAAAATATTTTATCTCTCTGCAACTCCATTATGTTGTGGTGTGTCTGCAATAGTATACTTTTGTATTATCCCAAATTCATTAAATAGGTCTACAAACTCGTATTATGTAAATTCACCTCCTTTGTCTGACCTTACACACTTTATCATACACCTTGTTTGGTTTTCTACCAATGCCTTGAATATTTTGAACTTTTCAAATGCTTATGACTTATTTCTAGGGAATTCCACCCATGTCAATCTCGAATAGTAATCAATTTTCAACATGAAATATTTTTCTCCTCTTGGTGCATTTTTTTTTGAAAGCCCAAATAGATCCATGTGAACTAGCTACAAAGGCTTACTACTTGATACTTTATCTTTGACTTTGAATGATGTTCGTGTTTGTTTATGCATTTGGCATGAGTTACAGATAATGTTTTGAGTCTTTTTTATTGTTGGTAAATCTCTAACTTCTCTCTTCTTTTTGAGTTTGATGATATGATAAAAGTTGAGATGCCCCAATCTCCTATGCCATACTTAGGATTCATCATGTTTGTTGATGTAGCATTCCTCAATCTCTTCCTTTAGCCAGAGTCTTTATTGTAGACGTTGACCTGATTTCACAGTCTTGAGAAGAAAACCTCACAACGTTTGTCACACATTTGACTTACACTCAACAAATTATGTTTTAGACCATCTACAAATAGTACATCATGAACCTTTCCTATTCCATTATTCAGACCGACTGTACCTTTTCCTATAATTTTTCATGCTTAATCATCGTCGAATGTGACATCTCCATTTTCATTTTCATCCAGACATACAAACTTGCTTTTGTCTCCTATCCTATGTATAGAGCAACCACTATCCACATACCATTTATTGTTTTATCTTGAGCATATAGAACTAGGTCACACTTATCAATTTTATTTTCTTCCTTCTTCTTTCTCCATTACATGCAACCATCTATTCTATAATTATTCTAAGATGAAAGATTATTGTCCTTAAACTGACATTCATATGACTCGTGCCCAAAGTTGTGACAATAGAAACATTAAGTGATATCAAGGAGAGGAGCATATGCATTTTTATCTAGATTCATGTTTGTTTTTATGTATATGAATCCATTATTAGCCTTACTTCTTTTAGAATTTTCCAAAGAAATTCTTCTGACATAAGCTCTACAATTTATGGCTTTATGTCCAAAATTTTTACAACGGTAACAATATCCATAGAAAAATACATGTAATTGGTAGTGGATGTCGTTTGGGGATACAAACATATAAAATTTTGAAAATATTGTCTTCTAAATAAGTATTGTCTCCGATATTTTATTGTTTGATTGTTCATTTCTTTCATCTCCTAGAATTTTCCAACAATGTTTCTTTGCAGTTGTTCATTTGATGTTGAAGTGTTGCTCAAATTTTTGTTCTCAGATTGATGAGAACAATCATTGTCTCTCGTGAAAGCTTTTATAAAAGTGATTATCCTTTTATCCTCTGCCTTGGATTCACTGGATTCTCCTTCATAGCCTAATCTAGTCTTTACGAGTGGATACCTTTGAGCATTTAATATCTTGTTCAACTATTCAAAACCTTTTATATGTTAAATGTTCATGTTTAATTCAATTTGTGCCTTTTCTAGTCTCTTCTTCAGACTTACCACCTCTTCTTCCAATCTTTCACACTCCTGATCTTTCTCTTTTATTTGCTACATCAAAATGTCTTCCACCTTCTTTACTTCTTCAAGTTCAGCTTAGCTTAATAATGTATTTTGAATTTGATTATTCTTTTACATATTTCAATAAGATCTCTTTGTGTTTTCTATTCTTTAGTTTAAGCCTTTCTATTTCATCCATGACACTAATCAACTCCCCCTCAAGATTTATCTCACCTTCCTCTTCTTCTTCATATTCTAGGAAATATTTTGCAAGTTCTTCCAGGGCCATCAACATGAATTCATTGGTTCCATCTTCGCTATAGGATTCATTAGAGCTTCCAGATACACTACTATCTTCTTGAGCATAAAATATTTTTTTTTTAAACCTTTTCTCCTTCTTCATTTTATTAGATTTGTTCTTTTCTTTCCCTTTAGGTTGATTTTCTTCTTTCTTATAGAGACATTTTGAGGCATAATCCCCCACTCTTCCACAATTAAAACACTTAAATGGAAGTTTTCCTTTGTACTTACCTATACCTTTCTTCAACCTTCTAATGAATGTTGCTTCTTCTTCATTAGAACCTAAGCATGAGCATTCATTTTGTTCTATGCACTTGTATGCCTTTAAAGTTGCCTTCCTAGTGACTGACTTCCCTTTTGGAATTCTCATCTCGTATGTTGTCAAGGAACCAAGTAGTTGATCCCTATTCAAAGTCTCAAATTTTTTTGTCTCTTCTATAATTGAAACCTTAGGAATGAATTTAGATGGTAATGACCTCAATATTTTATGAACTATTACACTTTCTTTGATTGCTTCCCCTAGACCTATCATGGTATTTACGACTTCATCAACTATTAAGAAGAATTTAGCTATATCTTCATCTTCACTCATTTTTAAGGTCTCAAACAGTGTTCTATATGCTTGCAATTTTCCCATCTTTACCTTTCTATCTCCTTCATGAATACTTTCTAATTCATCCCATATTTATTTGGTTGGCTGACAATTTATTACTTTGATAAATTTAGACTCACATAGAACACTCATAAGTGCATTCATATCTTTTGCATTAGCTATGAAATCTGGTTTGGCATCTCTTTCATTAGTCTCTTCCTTTAGTTCTTCATACCATACCATCACAACATCCCAAACTTCTATTCCAAGATACATTAAGTATGTATTCATTCCGACTTTACAGAAATCATAGTTTGTACTAGTAAATAAAGGGGATTCAGCTGTTGAGCATCCTTCTTGACTAGCCATTTTACTGACTTAGGACCTCCTTCTAGTTGTTAGACTATTATTGAAGGAACTTGCTCTGATACCAATTGATATTTATGATTAGGAATTACTAAGGAGGGGTTGAAACAACAATTCAAATTATTTACTTTTGCTCAACTTAGTTTTCTTCTTATGAAGCTAATGGTTTATGTTCATGCAGTATTATTATTGAATTCCCTTTGTGAGTGTCAAAGAGAGAAATATGTGGATTTATTTATCAAGAATTAAAAAAAAATCACACAACATCCAAGAACCAACACATGAAGACATCAGATATAAGTGGAAACGCTGAAGGGAGAAAACCAAAAATTTTACGCTAAAAGTGATGTGAATGCAAGTTGCTACTCCTTATTACATCATATTTTTGTAGGTTTCAACCTACAAAAGGCTCCTACCTCAAAGGCACCTCCAACTCCCACAAATTTTCTGCATGCTAGAATCCACAAGAGGAACCTACCTCAATAGGCTACAACCTGTTCTTTTTCAAGATACAACATAGAATGGGACAAAAATCTCTCAATCACAACATCAAGTCAAAAATGTTGGTTACCTCATTTACAGTTTTGTTGTCAAGTCTATTGCTGCAATGTTTCTCCTTTTCCACTTTGTATCTCTTCTCCTCTTGCTCGTCAACTTTCTTATGCAGATTGTTTCACTTCCAAAAATTCTTGTTCCCATTCCACATTGTATGTTTTATAATAAAACCATGTTGGTTGTTTGCATTCTTTGTAGGAATATGAAATGAAGCATTGTCTCAACTTCCAAAAAAATACTCACAAACTTGTCTCTTCATTTTCAGTTCTGAAAACAATTTGTAATATAAAATAGAGCTAAATTAAAACAACTCAATCAGTAATGATTACAAGAGACAAATCAGATATTTATTATCAACATTTTATGTTCAATGAAACATATATATATATATTTCAGCTTCTGTAATGTCCCATTTTAACAATTTTAAACCTTCACATTTAATATCACAGCCTTTGCACTTCACATCACTTTCAGTATTTTTCATTCAAGCATAAATTATCACCAATTCAACATTCAACATTCAGCTCACCAATCCAACATTCACCATTCAACATGAATTATCACCATTGTGGTTAATGGCATCAATGCAAATATTAACAACATTTCTTCCCCCCATCCTTCATGAAATGTATAGAATATGGAAATCCAAAGTCCATCGACGAATTTATTCACAAAGAAGAATATATTACCAACAAGCCAAGGAAAGGAATGAAAATTCCAAGATGTGGTATAGTAAGAAGAAGGAAAAGGTGCTACAAAATAATAAAGGAGGGAAAGTCGGATTGCTTAACAAGGCAGTAATGGAGGTGTAGGTCAAAATTTTGATAAAAATAATGGATAGCTCGAGAAATATCAAGAAAAAACTCAAGTGGGGTCCAACAAGTCAAAACAAAGAAGACCTTTGATGGGAAAGAAAAAAAACCCTTGAAATGTTGGGGATGCAGTGAGCCCAACCATCTAAGGAATTTTTATTATAATATATATGCCATACAATATATTTAGGATGCACAAGAAACTTCAATTATCAATAATTTGGCTTGAAATATACCACACATCAACACAAAATTGGAGGAACAAAAGGTGGAACATTAGTCCACCATGGTGGAACTAGAACGCACAATTATTAACCGACATGTTTTTGTGTTAATTGATCTTAGTGCTAGCTTAAGTTACATTAGTCCTAGAATCATAAAAAGTTGTAAATTAGCAACTGGAAAATCAAAAATTCCCTTACTTATTCAATTAAATATGGGTGCAAAAAGGAAGGTTACTAGCTAGATTAAAGCATGTCCAACTACACTGAATGTGAAGTGAAATATAGTCAACTTAAATGTGTTTCCATTGGGCTCTTATGATGTACTAGTAGGAATGGCTTGCCTGGAAAGTCATAAGGCCCTAGTTAATTACTTGGAGAAATTTTTTACATGTGTAATAAATGAGGGTGAAACTCAAATTATAAAGGGAAATCCCATATCAATGTCTATATGTCAAATATTAGCCTTACATTTGAAAAAGGCAACTAAGAGAGGGTGTTTACTGTTTGAAATGAAGGTAGAGAATCAAACTAAAATCAAAACAATTGAAACTTTAAATGATCAAGAATTAGTTAGGGACATTCCAAATTTCTTTCTAGAATAAATTCCTAATTTATACCCTAAGAGAGAGTTGGATTTCACTATTGAATTAGTTTCAGGTGCGACACCAGTATCAAAAGCTTAATATCACATGATTGTACCTAAACTTCTGGACGTTAAAATCCAGTTGTAGGAATTGTTAAGCAAAGGATTTATCAAACCTAGTATATTCCCATGGGGTGTGTCAGTCCTTTTTGTTGAAGGAAATATAATATTATTTTTATGATATATGTCAATGAGTTTCTTGCTCATTGAAATAGGTATAGCACTAGTTAAAGTGATATAAGTAAGTCAAATAGTCAAAAGAAAAAGTTTAAAGATCTTAAGGGCGTGTTACACCTTGTATAAATATGTATGAAATTCAAGAGAATACCTCCAAGAAAAGTCAAGTCTCCTTCTATGCTAAGGCACCATCAAGAAGCTCCTTCAAGCATGCAATACCACCAAAGAAACCATCTGAGGTATACTCTTCAAGTCGGACTGCAAACAGGTGACAATTCAGCCTTCTAGTCAGCCTAAATGGAGGGACAATCCTCTATATATATAGGTTTTCCACTCCTCTATAATGCATTCAATCAAATCTGGAATCTACAAAGGAAAGGAGGAAAAATAGGACCAAAGGAAGACGAAGTAAAGGATCTGCAAGGGTAGCAAAATAAGGAGGAAGAACAATGAAAGTAGGGGACTGTTTCTAGGGCTAGAAAAAGTCACAGGTGTGAGGAGAATGAGGAAAAATTTGTGGATATGAGAGCGGGAACAAGAAATCCATAATCTTGTGTTGTTTGGGTTTGAAACTAGGCCTACAAGGCCTTCCAAGACAAGTGAATAATCTTATCTATCTAGCGATGGGAAAGGACCCTAATTCTCTAGGGTACCTCTCACACGTGCGAGAATTAGGGTTGCATTGTTGTCATAAAAACCCTCTCTTAACAGTCATAAAATTTAATTGGTTGGCTAAGAGAGTGAAGGGATCACCATAAGGGAAGGGTCTCATAAAAGGCATGTCTTTTAGAGAAAGTATAAGAAGACTGACCAACAATTGAAAGAAGAACAAAGTTTTGGAAGAAGGAAGATGAAGTGTTAGAAAATGAAGTTCCAGAAGAGCTATCGAGGAACAAAGTTTCGGGAAACAAGTTGCGGAAATGGGGAATAACTTGACTTGTGCTTGGAGGATATTATTATGAAGGGTCTATGGTTATGCATTTATCAATATAATCTTCAATAAGATACATTCACTAAAGGGTTTTTCCTCTCAAGAGAAGAGATGTTTTGGCCCTGGAAGAGAGCCAACATCTTTTGTTCTTATTTTTATTTTTTGGTAGTATTTTGATGAAGTATACACATATGCACTAATAAGAAGAAGAAGAAGAATAATAAGCTAATAAGGAAAATTAAAAATACTACACAAATTGTTATCAAGTAATGAAGAATCACGCTACACTTAGTTTCCCTTAGATTCTTCAACACGGTATCAGAGCTACGGTGACACATCAAGGAAAGGCAACTCAAGAACACTTATCAAGGAAGGACATCTACAAGGTTGAAGCATAAAGCCTAGAAGTCTCAATCACTTAAAGGAAAATAAGGTCTCCAATCCATCATTCATCAAAGAAGTCTACATAGCTAGAAGAATAGCCTTACATAAAGGCACCTAAAAAGAATATCAGATCAAAGTAGGACTTACATCAAGCTACAAGTCATGAAGCAAATTTCATCACCAAGCAAGTCGACTTGGAGAAGGAAACTTTAAGAACATCAAGATCTAAGGAAGGAGGCCATCAAGGCTTCAAGGAGGAAGCAAATCCATTACATCTCAACAATATATCAAGTAAGTATATGTCCCCTTATAAATATACATCAATGTCTTTTTGCAAGGAAAGCAACAAATTTGTAGGTACCAATAACTTTCTTGCATGGAAGAAGAGTATTGATCTACTTCTTAAGGAGAATGAACTTCTAGAACATATCAAAGGGAATATCGCTATCCCTACTAAGGAGCAAACCCAAGCCTTAGCTAATTACAATAAGAATAAGACAAGAGCTCAAAGGATTCTGATAGAATCAATCAAAGAATATTTCATTCCTTATGTCTCCAAATCTGAAACATCTCTGAGGAATAAATTGTACAAGGTTAAGATAACAAAGGAAGGAATAGCTCCCTAATTCATGAAAATCTCTGAAATGAGAGATCAACTTCAAGAGCTTGGGGAAGTCATGTTTGACAGAGAGATGACAATTGTAGTACTCAATTCTCTACTTGAATATTGGGGAAACTTCACATCAAGCATATATGCCAAGAATGAAGAAACTACAATCAATGAAATGTGGTCTCTATACAAGACAAAGGAAAATAGACTTAAAGCAAATGAATATGTGGGATAAACAGAGCAAAAATTTACTACCATGCCCAAGAGAAAGGAAAAATTTGGAAAATTTGGTCCACGAAGAACAAACAACAAACACATGTCCAAAATCCAATGTTTTGGGTGCCAAGAATATGGACACTACAAAAGGAATTTTCCTAAGCTTAAGAAAGACAACAACAACGAAATAAAGAGGGAAAAAGCTCACATAACTCAAGAGGTGAAAGAAGAAGGAAATAAGCAAAAGAAGGAAGATCCTCTGGATCTCTACTATGACAAGGTAAAACTCTTTACTTCAAGTCTTCTTTCAAAGTTTTCAGTAGTATAGAATCATGTAGGAATATTGCATAAAAACATCCTCTACAATCTAGAAGCATGATGTACATAGAGTTCTAGATGCTCATGAAAACGTAGCATTTATAATTAGAATAAAAATGCATGGATAGAAATATCTTCTAGAATATAGGAGCATGATAGATATAGCTCAAGATATTCATATAGAAGGAGCATACCTAGTATAGGACCTCTTCCATGATAGAAGAAGATTGATCATGATTAAGAATCCTAAATGACCTCCATCATCAAAAGAAAAGAATCAATTGCAAGGAAAGGGTCTTTAAGATCCTATAATGGAATCTTCAAAAGAAGTTTCATAAGCCAAAGCAGATGTCTCATTGGGAATCCCATTTATGGAATTCAAGAAAAGGATGATATGCAGGCAAGCTAATATGAAGCAAGAAGGGCCACACCAAGAAGCTAAGATGATCAAAGGTGAATCAAAATTATGTATGTATCCATTAAATTTTAGTCATGTTATCATTTGTATATTATTGATTCATGGGGATAGTTCTATAACATGATAAAAAATGAAAGATTCTCTTTCACGAAGGACATTCTCAAAGGCATGTACTACAATGCAATGAAGGTCAACAAAATAATATGCTCACATAAAGAGTATAACATTGTTGACTACAAAGAAAGAAGAAATATTGATGAATCTAGGAAGCAAGCAATGAAGAAATTCTCTCACAAGAATCATAACATGGTTGACCTATCTATCTAAGAAGAAGGAAATGAAGAAAGAGATCAAGTATGTGGAAGAACACCATAATCATCGAGAATCACTATCTGATAATATACTTTAAAGTTATCTCTCGAAAGAAGGCATGACCACTCTACCAAAGGAAGGACCCTTTACACCTATGAAGGCCTTGGAGATATAAACGATGCAGATAACTGATTCTACTCTACAAAGATGTCGTGATGAAGAAACCATCTAGCAAAAAGCAATGTTGAAGCAATGTCAGGATGAAATCATGATGGGCTGCTAGGTTGAAGCATGTAAACAAGCAAGTACAATGAAGCATCCATGAAAAGAGTATTCCGAAGCAGGGACAACATGAAAAGGGAGTATCCAAGATGACAAGAAAACCTGATGAATGACAAGAAAGCCACTTTCCATGAAGGATACAATGAAATGACAAACCAAGAAGGAAAGTGATCAATGGATGGTGCCATACCTAGAAGAAGTTCGAACAAAGACTTCATGACATCAAAGAAAGGAAGGAGATCAAGTAGCGAAAGGACCCAGAGAGAAGAACTTTTGATGAATGAAAGAGTCCCTAGTTAAGAGGGAGCTCTGATAGGTCTCTGATCAAGAGGGAGTTTTGGATCACCCCTGATAACAAAGGAGTGACAATTGTGTCTTTCATTTCATGGGTCTTGCACTATACCAGGACTAAAAGCTATAAGTCTAGATGAAGGCCACGAATGGAAATGTAGATACAATATAGACACAACATTCTTGTCTTCACTTGGGAAGAAAGAATGGGAGGATTAGGTAATCGTCTGGAATTCGATACTCTTTGAGGATGTGCAAGGCGTCTAAGGCAAGAATATGCAAGAGGACTGATACTCCTTGAGGGTTGGGAACCCAAGATAAGAATATTGCTAGAAGGTGTCTATAAATCATTGGTCTCACCAGCATTGTAGCTCATGATCTCATGAAGAGATGGAGTTGTTAGTCAAGGCCTTTCACTATGACAATGCTCATGTTTATGATGCTATAAAGGATGGATTGAAAATTTAGTTTCTCTTATGTGAATTATTCAAGATTGATAACGGCCAATACCTTGTAATGTTGTATGAATACCTCCCTAGTTAAGAGGGAGTGTTGAAGGAAACGTAACTAGGTTCAGTATTTGTAAATATACTTTTGATATTTGTATTTATTCAAGAAGATAAATAGTATTATTATGATATATGTCAATTAGTTTCTTGCTCATTGAGATAGGTTTAACACTAGTTAAAGTGCTATAGGTGTGTCAAATAGTCAAAAGAAAAAGGTTGAAGACCATAAGGGAATGCTACACCTTGTATAGATATGTATTAATGTTAAGAGAACACTTCCAAGAAATTTCAAGTCTCCTCCTATGCTAAGGCACCATCAAGAAGCTCCTTAAAACATGAAATACCACCAAAGAAACCATCTGAGGTATACTATTCAGTCAGCCTGCAAACAAGTGACAAGTTAGCTTTCTATTTGGCCTAAATGGAGGGACAATCCTATATATAGAGTGGTTTTCCACTCCCCTATAACGTATTCAATAAGATCTAAAATACACAAAGGAAAGGAGGAAAAACAGGTATGAAGGAAGATGAAGTAAAGGGTCTACAAGGGAAGCAAAGTAAAGAGGAAGAACAACGAAGGTAGGGGATTTTTTCTAGGGCTAGAAATAGTCACACATGCAAGGAGAAGGAGGTAAAATCTATGGATATGACAGCAAGGACAAGAAATCCGTAACTTTGAAACAAGGAATACAAGGCCTCCCAAGAAAAGAGAAGAAGCCTATCTATCTAGTGATGGAAAAGGACCCTAATTCTCTAGGTTACCTCCCACATGTGTGAGAATTAGTTCTGCACTGTTGTTATAACAACCCTTTCTTGATAGTCATAAAATTTCATTGATTGGCTAAGAGAGTAAAGGGATCACCATAAGGGAAGGGTATCATCAAAGGCATGTCTTCTAGAGAAAGTATAACAAGACTTACCTGTTAGTGTTAGTCTTTCCAGCCTTCCTCCAGTGATCAAATATGCTCTTACAAAGTGATTTTGAAGTGTCAAGGTCAAATTTTGTCATTTCAGTGAGTCTTCAAGCAAAATTTGGTCACTAGGCATTAGGTCTAGGGTTTATTCTCACTCTTTTCAAAGTTGCCCAAATGACAATCTATGTCACTATTCGGCTAATTCTATCATCATTCATAGGGTTTTCATTATCATCTCAATGTCTAATGAGTCATTTTACACCTTGTTCATGCTTCAGTTGCGCCTAGGTAAGGTCATTTCCCTCTCCTAGGGTTTTGAAGGCAATTTCTCTTGGACGGTCAAATCATTGGCAAAACTTGTTTCCTGATGTTCATACAGCTTCCCCTATCCTTAAAGTACCTTACCAAATTATTCCCATCACTGAGATTCCCCAAATTCCTCATTTTCGCACAAACCCTAGTTTCTAGCTACAACTTGGCAATTTTCTAGGTTGGGCCTGTGTTTTGCCCTTTTGGACCCCCTCCCCTCACTTAATCTCTGAGATTCCACTTTCCCCTACTTTCTAATGTCCCTCCCTACTCCCCAAAATTTCCTCAAGAATTTAGAAGCCCCCTATCCCCTTCATTTCGCTTCATTTCGACAAAATCCCTTGTTCCACACATCGGGATAAGTTTCACTCAAATGCTGTTTCTGAGAAATCAAAGATGAATTTGGGAAAACTGAGAGAGGTTTTTGTCCAAAATATGCCAAGGAAGAAAAACCTCCTTCACTTTTTACACAGGTGTCATGGTTTTAGAGAAATGTCAAAATTACAATCGCGAGATCCAAGGAGGTCGGCCAAGGCACTAAAACGATGGAAAAGGCCCGATCCACTCCAAATTTTGGCCAAAGCCTCTTTGAATGAGCATGGTACTTGATTGGGGACTTCCAGCCCAAATTTCAAGAAATTTGGAGAAAATTTTGTCAATAGTGAATTTTTTGTGCCACACATAGGTTTTTGCCCTCAACGAGTCGCGCACCGTGAGCGACCCTTTCGATGGGAAGGTCCATTTCAGGAAAAGTTTGGATTTTTGGATTTTTCAAGACAAAATACACTTTCTCAGCAAGTACCAATAAATTTTACCAAGTTTTGAGCCTCCAGAAGGTCAAAAACCAAGCAAAAAATGACTTTCTGCCACCTTTTTGACACACAGGAAGCAATCTTGGGAGATTGCCATTTTGGAGGGGCAAATGGACACCAAATTCAGAAATTCCACTTGGGTTGGAAATTAGAAGTCTAGACCTTTCCATAAAGCCCACTTTTTCCTCATTTGGACACCTAGAAGTGCCTCAAAAACTGCTCCCAAGGCGCGCAACCCGTTCAGAATCAGGGCGCGACCCGTTGGGCAATTTTCACAGAAATGCATCTACAGCTCAGCAAAACGTAGTTTTGAATTTTTGGAGTGGATTTTGATCCTCCTTGATGTAAATTATGTAATTTTACGATACTTTGACACCTATTTATCTCTTCTAGAAGATTCATTCATGAGATAGGCAAAAATTAAAGGAATGAATTGGTTTCCTAGCTTATAGAGGCAAGTTGTTTTAACTGCCTAGATTTTAGTGCTCAGTTTGGAATTGGTTGAAACAACTCCTAGGATAGTGAGATCGACTCCTAGAGGCAAGTAAAGATTTTAGCTTGCCTATATTATGTACTTTCTTAGTCATTTTCATGGTTGGACTCTTGAGGGAGAAAGCTTCTATTGTATTACTCATCGTATCTCTGCATTTTGGCAAAGGAAGAAAGACTAGGGTTTTGCAGTCCTTTTTGGGATTCCTGTGGTTACATGTATTGATGGTGTGTTTCTCTTTGTACTTGTAAGTTTGTTATGTGAATCATCTTCTTACTTTTCTTCTGCAAATTAGGCAAATGAAGTGTTAAGGTAGAATTCATGGTTGCTATGCTCTGCCTTTAAGTTTGCTTAATATCAATGTTTTCAGTTGTTTAAGGAGAATTCAAGGTGATTGCTTGCTCTCCTTAGCTCCTCACCAGTCATTCTCATCCATCCAAATCTTTCAAAGGAATCAATACAGTCTCCTACCTCGCCCCAAAGAACCCCCTGCAAAAACTGTGTCCAATCCCCGCACCCAAAATTGCCTTTCCCCAGTTTTCCACCAAAACCCTAAAAATCCCAAATCAAACCTTTTTATCAGTTTACTAGCCTAAAATCAGTGTTCTTTATTGGTTATCTCTGCCCGTTGAAGATCTTTTCCGAGATAGACCGAAGAGAGCCCTCTCCTGCCCCGTAGGGCTAGCTACGAGGCTAAGTGGTTTGATGTTGCCTTGGAGTTTACCTTTTTCAGCATGAGGTGAAATTTCAAGCGCTAACATATTAGCGACCATACTGGGGAGAACAAACTTGTTTGTGGATTGATGTGTTTGTTTCATAAGTCTTAGACGGAGGCTAAAGATTATGCCAGGTAGCCTTCGAACCGCTTTTGCTTTGCATAAGCGCAAGTAGATAAACACTGCTTCAGTCAATCTCTGTGAGCTTGTGAATACAACATTTCTATTGCATTTTACCCCAGTGTATTGTAAACTCTAAACTTTTGGATGATTAGTTAAGAGTTTTCACAGGCTGATTGGTTAGTTGTTCCTTGATATCCAAACTGGCTTTTGATTTTGGTCATATATTCAAATCTCATTCATGTCCACCTATTTTTAAGTATCTTGAAGGCATTGATTTTGACGAGAATTTTGAGTTGTCCTTGTTCAAAACTAAATCTAAAAGTGCACTTGATTCTCTAGTTCTCGACCCTGATTTTGCTGCTGCCCTTGACATTGAGAGACACAATAAATTGATTGACAATTTCATGCTAAGATCTCTTCAATCAGATATTCACGCTACCAGTCTTGCTGAGTTCGTTGAGCATATATCTGTCCATATTGGATCTACTATCACGGTGCATGAGCAGACCAATCCTCCTTTTATTTCTATTTCTCCTATAATCACTTATCCAAAATCTACAGTCGGTTCGCCCTCTACATCCCATACCACTTCTCCTCATACTCCTCCTCATATTCCTCATACTCCTCCTCATATTCCTCAGATTCCTCATACCACATCTGCACCTATTCCACCTGCTCCCCCTAGACTCAATCTACCTAAAGCAATGGCTGCCCGATTTGCTCCCCTTGCTCTTCCCCAAAATCTGCATAATATGCCAGCTAACTACCAGAGTAAAATCCCTATGTTTGATGGCACTCCTCAAAGTGTCTCTGCTCAGCAACATATTGACAAAATGACAACTTTCTTTGATCTATATGAGATAAATGAAGAAGATGTTACTATGCGGTTGTTCGTGCAAACATTTGGAGGAGAAGTTAGAAAGTGGTTCAGAGGTTTGACAGCCGGGAGCATCACTACTTTAGAGGCACTTCAAAGGCAGTTTTTAGATCGTTGGGAAATCAGAAAGGATCCGCTTCAAATTAATGCTGAATACAATAACCTCAAGCGCAATCATGGTGAGTCCGTTCAAGATTACATCATCAGATTTAACACAGTTTACAATGCTATTCCAGATGACTTAAGGGCATCTAGAAAATCTGCACTTCTCAAATTTCCAGACGGCTTTGATCCTGAGATGGCTTATTCATTGAGAGATAGAGATCCTCCTACCTTGGAGGATATGCAGAAAATTGCTGTCAGCGTTGAGGCAAACTTGAATGATAAGAGATCAAGAATGAAGGCTGAAAAGCGAGTCACAATCAAAGAGGAAGCGTCTACATCAGATCAGCTCCTCCGCGACGTCGAACAGATTAAAAGAGCACTTCAAAATATTCATCTTGACAAGCCAGAGCCTCAGATTCGTAATTCAAATTTTAGAGGTCCGCAACAGCCCCAATATAGAATCAAACAACGTGAAACAAGGGCACAAGAAGCAGCAGTTCAACAACAAATTAAACCTCCACTTCAGCAAAATTTTGTGAGCCAAGAATCCGAGGATGAAGGTGATACGGTGGGAGAAAATCACTTCTTCACCCCTGATGATTTGCCCACTTATATTATAGAAGAAGAAGAGTTGGCGAGTAACTCCATCATCCCCCAAGATGAGCATTATATCTTGTCAAATGATGCAGCGCTTGAAGAAGAATCAGAAGAATATCAAAGAGGGTACTTGAATGCTTTATCAGCTTAGCAGAATCAGCAAAGACAATTGAGAAACCGAATTGTTCCCATAAATCCTATTCAGAAGAAAACAGATGGTTCAGCTGCCCCACAGAAAAAAGGGAAAGAGATCAGTGATCCTTCAGCAGGTCAATCATCATCAGCAAGCAAGATAGATCAGCCATCAAGCACACCGAGAGATAAAGATGAAAAAAGAGACAATCCGACCAAAGAAGGTGAGAAGGTTTCAGTTTTCAGTTTGGAGAATGAAATTTCAAAGTTGAAAGTGTCCATTCCTTTGATGGAAATCATGAAGAACAGCACTTACCGAGGCCAAATCTCCAAGATGCTGAATTTTGATCCAATGTTAGACACGGTGAATGTAGAAGATGATCAGCCAGAATTGATTTTTGTCCCCGCTTTAAATGGTGAGTCTCCCGAAAGTGATGTTCCTCCATTCTATATCAGTTTGCGATTGCATGAGTATGTTTTGCATAATGCTATGTTTGACTCGGGAGCCTCGCATAATTTGATGCCGAAAGCAATCATGGAAAAGCTGGGACTAGACATCAAGAGGAAGTATCATGATTTGTATTCGTTTGATTCTAGCCGGGTAAAATGTATTGGTTTGATCAAGGACTTGGTTGTGAGCTTGGATCAAATCCCAGCGAAGAATGTTTTGATGGATGTGGTGGTGGCGGATATTCCTCCGCGATTCGGAATGTTGCTTTCGAGATCTTGGGGAGCTAAACTTAAAGGTACACTTCAGCTCGATTTTTCTTATGCTACAATCCCGGTTTTCGGTCAGATGAGGAAACTATATCGGGAACAAAAGATGAAATACATGATCACTAGTAAGGAATAGCCAGTTAATCATCCTGTAAATTATGTACAAACAGATTTAGAGTCATTTGTTTTGTTTGCGGATAATTTCAATGAGATAGATAGTCAGTTAGTTCAAGCAGAAGATATACCAGACATTACAGAAAATTTTAGAGAAATTTTGAGAAAGGAAAGCGAAGAAGTGTCTGTTGTCATGGAGCCAACAACTGAAATCAGTGGGCAGCAAACAGAAAGTGCAAAAGCATCACATTTTCAACACTTAGAAGACGATGAGGATGGTCTTTGGACCATGGATTTTGATGGCGCTGTGGGCAGCGATGGTGCTGGTATAGGTGTATGGATTCGAAGTCCATTTTCTGTCCGAAACAAAGTCCCAAGCAAGGTACGAGTATGTTCTTACAAATTGGCATTCGATTTTTCAAGCAATGAGGCGGAATATGAGGCTCTCATTACTGGTCTGAAAATCCTTCGGAAGCTGAAGGCAAAGAAGATAGCAGTATATGGCGACTCTGAGTTGGTTATAAAGCAAGTGAAAGGTGAGTCCCAGGCCAAGCATCCTCGTATGCGATCATATCGAAATGTTGTCCTAGATATCCTGAAACTATTTTCTGAACATACTTTGACATGTGTGCCCCGCATTCAAAATGGTGTTGCGGATGCATTGGCTAAGGCAGCAAGCAATCTTAAAATCCCCATGAATTCCAGCAATAAGTTTGAGATTTATGTGAAGCACTGTCCTACAGTTCCAAACAATCAAAGGTGTTGGCAAGTTTTCCAAGATGACGAAGAAATCAAGAGTTTTCTGCAAGTTGAAGGTGAGTTCAAAGACATCTCCATAGATACAGAACCTGAGGAAGTAAATCAGATGGATGTATTGCAACTTAAGGATAATGTCATTCCTAAAGGATTAATTCCTTTGGAGGAGTTGTTCGATCAAGATGACGTAGCCTACAAACCAACTTTGAGGCCAACAGAAGAAGGTGTTGAAGAAGTGAATGTTGGAACAACTGAAAATCCAAAGATGGTGAAACTATCGAAAGCATTGTCGCCAAAGGTAAAGAAAGAATATATTAGATTGTTGTCTTCATTTTCTAATGTTTTTGCATGGGATTATTTAGATTTGAGAACTTATGACACATGTATCATTTAGCATACCATTCCCATAAAGCTAAATCAAAAGCCTTTCCGACAAAAATTGAGAAGAATTAATCCTAAGTTGCTTCCTTTGATTGAGAAAGAAGTTAACAGGTTGTACAAGTCTGGAATTATAGTGCCAATCAGATTTTCCGACTGGATTTCCAACTTAGTGCCCGTGAGAAAGAAGACCGGTGAGATCCGCTTGTGTATAGACTTCAGAAATCTGAATAAGGTGTCGCTAAAGGACAATTATCTGCTGCCCAAGATGGATCACATACTGCAGAGGGTAGTTGGGGCATCAAGGATGTTGCTACTTGATGGTTATTCCGGGTACAATCAGATTTTGGTGCATGAAGATGACCGCGACAAGACTGCATTCACTACTCCATGGGGGACATTTCATTATGCCAAGATGCCGTTTGGATTGAAAAATGCAGGTGCTACTTTTCAGCGGGCGATGGACATGGCCTTTGCTAATGAGAAATATGTCTTTTGGGTCGTGTATCTTGATGATTTAACTTTGTTTTCTAAATTTGATGAAGAGAATTTGTATCATTTAACAATGGTGTTTCAAAAGTGCAGAAAATATGGTATCTCATTGAATCCGAAGAAGAGCCTTTTCGCCATGAGTGAAGGCAAGCTGTTGGGCCACATCATTTCCAAAGATGGCATTCGTATAGATCCTGCACGTGTGGAAGCTATTCAGCAACTAGATCAGCCCCGAAACAAGAAGGAGATTGAGTCCTTTAATGGCAAGTTTAATTTTCTGCGTCGCTTTATTCCGAATCTTGCCGAACACAGATAAATCACTAACATGCTAAAAAGGGACAGCCAGCTCAAATGGACCGAAGAGGCAGTAAAGTCTTTCAATTTGGTGAAGTTAATTTTATCTTCAGCCCCAACTCTCATCAGCCTGGATTATACACAAGATTTTATTTTATTTTCATTTGCTTCTGAGCATACATTGGCAGCTGTGCTGATGCAAAAGAGAGATGGAGTTGAGAAGCCCATCGCTTTTTTTAGTCGTATTATAAGAGACGGAGCACTGAAGTACAATATCATTGAAAAACAAGCGTTGGCGCTAGTAAAAGCCTTGAAAGATTTCCGTGTGTATATACTGAATTCCCACATTTTGGAATATGTTCCTAACGCGGCTGTGAAAGATGTTTTGGTACAAGCGGAACCGGAAGGAAGACGGGGTAAGTGGATTGCTGCACTATTAGAATATGATGTGGAAATTAAGCCTACCAAGCTGATTAAGGGTCAAGGTCTCGCTAAATTGATGGCCGAAACAAATCTCCATGTCCTAGACATTAATTTGATAGCTTCCCTATCCGATGAAGAGGAGGAGAATTCAGCACTACAGGTATCCGACATCTTTATTTCTTCTCCTTGGTATGCTGATATTTTATATGTGCTTCAAAATTTGTCTTCACCTCCAGGGATGCCTCGAAATAAAGCTAGGACATTGAAATTAAAGGTTGCTAAATTTTGCATCATCAAATATGCATTATATTGGAAAGACCCTAGTGGCATATTGCTGAACTGTTTGGTCGAGGAGGAAGCTAAGAGAGTTGTAGAGGATTTTCACAAAGGTGACTGCGGGGGCCACTTGTTTTGGAAGACCACGGAAAACAAGATTCTAAGGGCTGGTTTTTATTGGCCTTCATTGTTTTCAGATGTATATAAAGCAGTCAAGAGTTGTCACGAATGTCAAATTTTTCAAGGAAAGCAAAAATTATAGCCATTGCCGCTCAAACCCATTGAAGTCAGTGCACCATTTTAGCAGTGGGGCTTGGATTTCATTGGCGAAATTCATCTAGCATCTTTCGGACATCATCGATGGATATTGACAGCCACCGGTTACTTCACGAAATGGATTGAAGCCATTCCCACCCAGCAGGCCACAGACTTGCTAATTATTTCTTTCCTTGAAAACAACATTTTGTCACGTTTCGGTTGTCCACATAAGTTGATTACAGATAATGCAGTAGCGTTTAAATCGAAGAAGATGGTTGATTTTTGCTACAAATATAATATCAGTTTGGGGCATTCGACCACCTATCATCCGCAAGGAAATGGGCTGGCTAAATCTTCGAATAAATCTTTGGTAAACATCATAAAGAAATTGCTGGAAATCAATAAGAAGAGCTGGCACAAAAAGTTAGTAAATGCATTATGGGCTGATCGTGTTAGTCAGAAAAAGTCAATTGGTATGTCACCCTTTGAACTGGTTTACAGGACAGATGCAGTATTTCCTACTTCGCTTAGTATTTCGGTAACAATATTGCTTCAAGAAGTTGGTGGTGAGGAGGATCCAATGCAAAGGCGGATTGGTCAAATGATTCATTTGCAGCAGACACGGGAGGAGGTTCTTCACAATACTCTCAAATTGCAAGAGTGCATAAAGAAAATCTATGATAGGAAAGCAAAACCGGATGATTTCCAAATCGATGATGTGGTTTTAAGATGGGATTCCCGAAATGAAGACAAAGGGAAACATGGAAAGTTTGACAACTTGTGGAAAGGTCCTTACAAAATTGCAGCATACCGTGGTCCAAATGCCTTTCTTCTCAAAGAAATGAACGGTGATGAATGTCTCAGTGGGTCAGTCAATGGCCGACTACTCAAAAGGTATCATGTCTGAGCATTTTCTGCTCTAGTCATTATCATTGTAATTACCACTTTACTTTTTTTCACTACAAGTGTGAACTGATCTCTCATCTTTAGTCTGGGGCCCGAGGTGAAGGCTATAATTCTGAAGATGAAGATCAGTTGGTGTGAGTCATGTTGATTATATCAGTTCATTTTCTGTTCAAAGTTGAAGTCAGTTTAGGTCAAAATTGGTCCAATTTTCAGTCACTTGTCAAGACAATAAAAGCTGTCTCAGTTTGGGTCAAATATGTAAATAATGACTCCATTGCCCAATGGATAAAGCACTGGTCTTCTCTCCCAGATGTCTAAGGTTCTTGGCACCTCCAAGGAGCTACCATCCCCATTGGAGCCAATGTTAGAGTCGGTCTAGTAGCCCTCCATCAGCGATCAAAATTCTTTGCATTTGCATAAGTAGGTGTCTCATCAGTGTCATCTCATTGCATTCCATTAGGCATGCCATAACCTTGACGGAGGAGCTGGTGTCTTTATTCCCCTCTTGGCACTGCTAGATCGAGTTGTTTCAGTCAATAAACTCTTTCAAGGTTACTTGTCTTGTCTTAAGGTCAAAAGTCCTAGGTCTAGGGTTTAGGTCCAATTTGTTTTTGAGGTCATGTATTTAAAAGTCAATAAATTCCCAGTAGGCCAGAGGGATGACAGTATTTCTTCAAAATATTTCATCTTGTACAGCTAAGTTTTACCTTGGATTTAAAAACCCTGTTTTTAAAGACAAGTTCATTTTCTCATTTTGTAAAAGGTTGTAAAAATTCATCGAAAGTCAGTATGCAGCCCCCCCTTTGCCAAGATTCCTCAGAAGCTATCCCTGCAAAAATTTTCAAGAAAAAGCATCAGTTCAACCAATTTTAGGACAAAAGGAAACCATAAAGTCATCAGCATTTAAATTTTGAAAAAGTGTCAATTATAAACATTAGAAAGAGGGTTTGAGGGGAAATTAATTTAAATCAAGCCTATAAAGCCCCTCTCTCCCTCCATTTGATTATCATTTGCCTCATAGAAATAGTGAAAGGCAATTTGGAGACAAAATCGGGCGGAATTGCAGAGAGGATCGGTGCGTGACCCGTCCATAGTTGTGCGTAACTTGTTGGGTGGGTGTGACCCGTCGAGGGGGTCCCAACAGTTGCAAAATAACCTTGGCACGACCTCTTGGGCGTGCGCGACCCTTCAGTCCTGCACGCGACCTGTCAGGAGCTCACCTACATAAATTGATTATAAACTTCAAGAAGACCCCAAATCTCCTCAAGTTTGCAGGTAGGCCCTTAATCATTAATGTTTTTTGCCTGCTAAAGCAAAATAATCATGGAAAATGTGCATAAATGCCATCAAGTTGAAATGGGAAATTCATGAGTGTTTAGCTTAAAAATGTCAAAGGCAGGGTTTTGTTTTGTTGTTTGCAAGGTTATCCTTTTCACCCCCACTTTTTCCCCACATCCCTTTACCAATTCCCATATCATTTCTACCTAATCTCCCTACCAAAAAATACCAAAGCCCTAAAACATCACCCCTATCCCTAAAATTCAATAACATAACCCCATGTGATTTCTTCCCTAAATTCCCTTTTTCATATATTTTCCCTTTGTTCCCTCAAAAGGTCCCTTCCCTAACATCTCCCTTGTGTTATTTGTCCTCTTGAAGCAACATTTCAACAGTTAAAACAACAGGTCATTTGAGCAGAAGCAGCAATACATTTCAGCCACTTTGCTCTTGAAACCATGTCAGAAAATGAAATCGACTATGTGCAAAGTGATGACCGTGAGTCAACACCAGAGGTTGAGGTACAAAGGAGCAGGGGTGGTAAGGGTTGTCACCATGTGAGAGAAGATCCCACCACTTTGACCTATTTGCAGGCTTGTCCACTTGCAGTCACATGTTTCTGCTATCTATCATGTTATGAATTTTGCGAGAGGGTTTCTCAAATTCAGCATCACAGGGAATTGGTCTGCTTGTTTGTTTTGCATTTGCATGACGGGCATGTAAATCTTGCAGGAGTGGATTTTACATTGACACCTGAGATGGTTTCTCAAGCAACGGGGATACCTAATGTTGGAGAAGAGTGGAACAAGCGCAAACTATTGGACAAATTTCAGTATGAACCTTACATTAAACCTAAATTTATGAGGTACATGACTAGTGTATTTCCTTTCATATTTTTGAAGGATGAGTATGTTCCCTTGATGAGGCTCATCATGCGCTATTTCACCTGTGAGGGCAGATTTTCACGTTTTTTTTCATAACCATATTCACGCTTGTTGATGCATTTCACACGGGTACGGATGATGAACATACCATTTTTCATGTGCCGGAATATTGAGAAGATGGTGTCATTGGTGCAGAGAAAGAGTCTAGCACAGCAACATAGGAGCATTTACCATTATGCTTTGATCAAGATTGTGGTCATGCATCAGTTGGCCCAGCAGGGTATCCCATGGGAGGATTTCATTTCCCGAGATTTCTTCACAGTGACATCACCACCCCCGGAGGTTGTTCATGAGGAGGGAGGACCTTCACAGCAGCATGATATCCCAAAAGTTAGACATGTCAGCTCTCCTCCATTGGTCACATATCAGAGAGGCCACAGGGCATTATTTGCATCAGCTTGGCAAGTATTTTCTCCACAGCAGGTGGAAGGGGTCTCACCTTCTTCATCAGCACCGCGAGTGTTATCTCCACACCAGGTGAAAGGGGCCTCGTTTCCGACAGTAGCATAGGTATCAGAGAGGGGCAAGCAGCCCAGGATCGAGCAAGGATTGTCATGTGATCCAGATATTGACATTATTGATATTGAGGATAGCTCCCCTGCCTCAAAGCTTAAGGAGATCATCCGAGAGCAAAGGACTGAGAATGAGTCACTGCACAAGAAACTGCAGATGGAAAAATGGGTAATCAACTATTTAGAGCAGCGCAATAAACAGTTGGAGGATGAGCATGAGCTTTATGAGCAGCGGAGGATTCGTGAAGACCGGGAATTGGCTCGTAGGAGACCCGGTGATTTGACACCCATAGATCGAGAATCTATGCTTATTTGGGTCAATGCTCATTTGGAGAGGTTACTGGCCAAGCCCAACAGAGATAAGGACCTGCTCCGGAATATGAAGAACCACTATTGGGCCCGAATGAACATATGCAAGGCAAGAATGAAGGTGCTCCAAGGATGGTTGGCCAAGGCACTCAAACGAAGAAAAAGGCCCGATCCCCTCCATGTCTTGGCTGAGGCTTCCTTGAAGGAGCATAGTGCTAAATGACTCAACCCCATCACAAATTTCAAAAAAATTTGAGCATTTTTGGTCATTTGTGAATTTTTAGTCAAAAAACAGGTTTTCTTCACCAACGGGTCGCGCACCGTGCGCGAACCTTTCGATTGGGAGGTCCATTTCAGGAAAAGTTTGCATTTTTTGATTTTTCATGCAAAAATACACTTTCCCAGCGAAGACCAAGAAATTTCACCAAGTTTTGAGCCTCCAGAAGGTAAAAAAACAAGCAAAAAATGACTTTCTGCCACCTTTTTGACACACAGGAAGCAGTCTTGGGAGATTGCATTTTTGGAGGGGCAAATGGACACCAAATTCAGAAATTCCACTTGGGTTGGAAAGTAGACATCCAGAAATTTCCAACAAGCCCACGTTTGCCTCATTTGGACACCTAGAAGTGCCTCCAAATCTGCTCCAAAGGTGCGCGACCCGTTCAGAATCAGTGTGCGACCCCTTGGGCAATTTTCTCAGAAATTGTACCTACAGCTCAGCAAAACGCAGTTTTGACTAGGTTTGACTTTTTGGAGTGAATTTTGATCCTCCTTGATGTAAATGATGTAATTTTATTATATTTTGACACTTATTTATCTCTTCTAGAATATTCATTCATGAGATAGGCAAAAATTAAATGAATGAATTGGTTTCCTAGCTTATAGAGGCAAGTTGTTTTGACTGCCTAGATTTTAGTGTTCAGTTTGGAATTGGTTGAAACAGCTCCTAGGATAGTGAGCTCGACCCCTAGAGGAAAGGAAAGATGTTAGCTTGCCTATATTATGTACTTTCTTAGTCATTTTCGTGGTTGGACTCTTGACGGAGAAAGCTTCTATTGTATTACTCATTGTATCTCTGCATTTTTGGCAAAGGAAGAAAGACCAGGGTTTTGCAATCCTTTTTGGGATTCTTGTGGTTACATGTATTGATGGTGTGTTTCTCTTTATACTTGTAAGTTTTTTATGTGAATCATATTCTTACTTTTTCTTCTGCAAATTAGGCAAATGAAGTGTTAAGGTAGAATTCATGGTTGCTATGCTCTGCCTTTAAGTTTGCTTAATATCAATGTTTTTAGCTATTTAAGGAGAATTCAAGGTGCTTGCTTTCTCTCCTTAGCTTCTCACCAGTCATTCTCATCCATCCACATCTATCAAAGGCATCAATACAGTATCCTACCTTGCCCCAAATAAACCCCTGCGAAAACTATGTCCAATCCCCGCACCCAAAATTGCCTTTCCCCAATTTTCTACCAAAACCCTAAAAATCCCAAATCAAACCTTTTTATCAGTTTACTAGCCTAAAATCAGTGTTCTTTATTGGTTATCTCTTCCCGTTGAAGATCTTTGCCGAGAATAGACCGGAGAGAGCCCTCTCCTGCCCCGTAGGGCTAGCTACGAGGCTAAGTGGTTTGATGTTGCCTTGGAGTTTACCTTTTTCAGCCTGAGGTGAAATTTCAAGCGCTAACAACCCCAATGGATGGTTCTTCTTTCTTCTTCTTCACATCATCTTGTGTTTATGTAGCCACCATCGGTCTTGAAGGACAATTCTTCATCGTGTGGTTCTCTCCACACAACCAATATTTCAGAGGCTTCTTCATCTTTGACTTTTCATTCGATTTCAAATGCTCCTCATTGTAGACTTCTCCTTCAGTTGATCAGACTTCTTCTTTATCTCTTCTTTCCCTTCATCATAATGTCTACCAAGATATCAACTGCAACATATGCTTCTTCTAGTGTCTTGACCTTTTGCCTCTTCACCTCATTATGTGCCCAAGGTTTTAATCCTATGATGAAATTGAACACCTTGTCCTTTTCCGACATATCAAGTAGCTCCAAGATCGCACTTGATAATTCTTGTTGATATGCGTGTAGACTTCCTGTTTGCTTAATGTACTTAATATTTGTCCTTGGATCCCAAGTCTCATCTTATGGGCTAAAATGAGCCTGCAAAGCCTTCTTCATATCATCTGAGTAGAGATGTAATCAACATCACCATTGTAAATCTGATCCAACTTCCGTCTCCACCACATCTTAACATCCTTTGTGAGGAATTGAGAAGCTACCTTGACCTTGGCTGCATCATCAGGTAAGCCCAAGTGCTCTAAGTATTGCTCCATATCCCATAATAAATTTTGAAGTGCTTTGGGACTCCTCATCGCATCATAAGAATTAGGTTCCTTCACTTTCACATGAGCAACTCCTCCAATCAGTCCCTACCCAACTGCTTTCTTCAAAACAACTATCTCATTTCGAGCTTTGTCAAGAGATTTATGCAACTTCAATATTTCCTCCAAAACTTGGTCTCTTGAAACACCAATGTTCTTGACTTCCTTATCTATTTGTGTATACATCCATTCTGTATACTTGTATCGAACTTTGAGGTTCTCATGCTCCTCTTTCATCTTGATGAACTCATCTTGAATTTTAGTATTCTCAGTTTCCAATGAAGCCACCTTTGAAGAAAACTCCTCCATCTTGTGCAATACTTTTTCCATGAAAACTATCTCGTCATCCTTGTTGGAGTCATCCATCACTTGAGGTTCTTCCACCTAGTCAGCCATCAACTTTGCTTGTGATTGTGTAAAGACCATGCACTACTTCGTTCAAATTCGACCCTGTACCCTGTCCCTGTCAAACTTCTTCAACAAATAGCAATTGTCACGAAGTGGCAGTTGTAGATTTGCTTCACTTCAATCAGCTTGACTCGCCTTGAATCAAGGGAATTTATACCCACTCTTGCCTCTTTCTACCTTATCTTCTCACCTTCATGTAAAAATTTAGCTTTGTCCATTGGAACTACACTTTTCTCGCTAAACCAACACAATCATGTCTGAGGTAGGTTTTTTACTTTGGAAATAACATCCTTTGTAACAAAAATTTGTACTCACCTTACCACCGAACCCTGTGCATTCACATTTTGTGCAAATCCTAAAGAAAATTGCTCATTAAACAATTGGAAAATTTTAAAATATACTAGATATCCTGCAACTGGGAATATAACATGAGGTATTTTATAATACATTAAGGCATCAATAGAATTTGGTTCATGTTGGACTACTACTCCATCCATGGATTTTAACTTTCAAGGAGAATGTTATAGGTGCAACACTTGTTCATGCAAATTCATGTTGAAAGGAGTGTTGGGATGGGGTCCCTGGGGTCAATTTTTGTTAGTTAAGTCAATTGTTGTAATAGTTTTTGTTAAAGAATGTAAAGTCTCCACGAAATGTGGAGGCGGAGCACAAAGCTAAGTAAGAGTCAAAGGGGTTTTAGTCCCTTAGGTGGGTAGGTTATAGAGTTGTTTTGAGACATGCCCATGGTCCGCGAACCATGGTATTGTAAAACAAATGCTATAAGTAGTTGAGTCATATCGAGTCTTAAAAAAGAATTTTTTTGTGAAGAATCATTGTAAGGGAAAGGTGCTAAGGTAGGAAAAGTATTTCATGTACTTAGGTGAAAGGGGAAGGCTCCTATAGCTGAGTGCGTGAAGACCTTGGTATGTCTGCAAGCTGAGTGTGTGGTCCCCTACAACTGAGTGTGCGGGGAGGAGAAGTCTCTAATTGAATGCTTATTCATAGTAAAGATTGTTTGGGAAGCAATTATGTGCATCTGCACCTTGTTTATTGTTTCAGTTAAGTTTGTATATCTCTACAATCTATTATAACTTATGTGAATTGATGCTTGTTTATTACACGAAAGTAGTGGATCTGTACCTTTCATGCATGTTAATAACAATTTAAGACTTCATGAAGACTGGGAATTTGTTAGATAGATCTAATGTAGTTATATGTCTGAAAATGGTAGATCTACGCGACAGTAGGTCTAGGCCAGAAGGGCCATAGAATACAAATTTATTGCACGAAACTAATAGATCTGTAATATTTCTGCGTGATAAGTACAATTAAGTACCTTTGCAAAGATCTGAAGGTCATTTTCATAGAGTTGCAATAGTTGACATTCGAAAGGAATATAAGGTAGATCTAAGCTATAAAAACTTTAGGAAACCATCACATAGGCCTCTGGATGTAGAAACCTGGTTCTAACATCCCCCAATAATGCTTTGGGTGAGACTATAGCCTGTGCTACGTAGGTTTTTGCCAAAAGGTCCAGCAATTAGGTTTTTGTTAGTTGGTGTGAATAACTTGGAACCTAGTTCAGCCACCCTTAAGCCGACAAATGGTTTCGTTGTTGAGACCTGAACCTGGGTCTCTCGGGCGAGAGCTGAGTATCCTAACTAGCTAGACTACAACAAAACCATTTGTTGGCATGTGACAGACAATTGTCATTTAATACATAAATTTATAAACACACCTCAGCAGTTATTTTGCAATTTCTGAAAATCTATTGTTCATGATGAGCGCCATTTTCATAGTTATGAATTAATGATCGATATAACCTATACCTATCAAATGTAGAAAGAAACTCGACATTAGGATTGGGTGTGGGTGCAACGCGAAGAGGATTACAAGGCCGTGGAAAAGGATGAGGAAGGAGGTGTGGCAAAGAGCAGAGCAACCCCTTCAAATTTTAGAAGCAAACCAAGGAGATTAATTATGGACCCAGGAAGAACCAAAAATCGGAAAAACAAGCACATGCGGATGCAATGGTACTCACTGAGGGGGACTTGGATGAGATCATGGGTAAGGTCCAAGACACATTGACAAAGCTATGGACTCAATTTGAGTAGTAGTACATGCAGGCGTTGGGGAGTGTGCAGAAGGATTTGTGCGAGTTTCAGATTCAAACAGGAAGAATTTAGACGAGCATGGGACAAGCGAGTGGGGTTCAAATGAGCCTGCATCAAGCGAGCAAGAGCTTAATGGAAACATAACAGAATCTGGACGTCAGAGTCATTCCCTTGCTGAAAGGAACATTATGAATAGAGTCAGCGGAAGATAATTCCTAGCTCAAAAAGAGAAAAGGCGCGGGTGTGAATTTAACCACGTTGCCACTTCAAACCCTCCATGTGCTTCATCAAGGGGTCTCAAATGAGCTTCGGAATAGAGAGCAGTGCATGATATCAGTAATTAGCGAAGTGAACAATGAGAAGATCTTTGTCGAAAAGTCCCAGGCTCTTAAGGAAAGAGAAGAGCTAACAATGTGAAGCCAGAGCCTCAAAGCAACAATTATACGAGTGTGTAATTTAGTACTCGAACTACACATTCCAGAGGATGTGGCAACTTAAAAAAATATTCAAAAATTGGATGTTGCAGTGTCACAGTCTAAGAATGAGGTAGGTCGAATTAATTTTGACTTTCAGATGAAGATCTTGAAATTGCAATTGAAATTGTAGCCAACTACTCTGCCAGAGGACAAGGAGCAGGGCGGCGCAACCATTAGAGAACACATGTCCACTTTGGATAATGCAGTATCAAGCTGCAATGATATTTTTGAAAATTCAATGAAGCTATGGACCACTTTTCACGATAACTTAAATCTTTAGTGACTAGGTACAAAGGTCAGAGAGGCATGGCAGAAATTTTATGATATCAGGGCGACTGTATGCACTTTGGCGCTAGTCCAGCGCTTCACGTGCTTACAAGAAGGGAAGCTACTGCAGGGACAGGTTGAGGAGCTATAGCACAAAGAAGCACTTTTGAAGGCTCAGATTCAACCATGGATAGAGGAAGCAAGCCATATTACTCTGGAAATCCAGGAAAAGTTGAATACTTTCTAACAGACATAAAGGACCATGCGCCTCGCGATGGAGGGTCCAACTACAGAGAAGTTGGTCGAAGAAGTGCAGCAAGCTAGAGTACAGAGCATAATGGACCTTAAAGTATTGAAGCTGGAGTTTAGTGACCTCCACAATAAAGTGGAGAATCCAACTAAGTGACTTGAGGGCAAGTCACCATATTTGTGTTGGGGGCCTATTGGGATGGGGTCCTTGGGGTCAAGTTTAGTTAGTTAAGTCAATTTTTGTAATAGAATGTAAAGTCTCCACGAAATGTGGAAGTGGAGCACGAAGCTAAGTAAGATTCAAAGGGGCTTTAGTCCCTTAGGTGGGTAGGTGATAGAGTTGTTTTGAGACCTGCCCATGGTCTGCAGACCATGGTATTATAAAGCAAATTCTATAAGTAGTTGAGTCATACCGAGTCTTAATAAAAGAAACTTTTTGTGAAGAATCATTGTACGGGCAAGGTACTAAGGCAGGAAAATTCTATTTTCTAGACTTAGGCAAAAGGGGAAGGCTCCTGCAACTGAGTGCGTGGGCCCCTACAACTGAGTGTGTAGGGAGGAGAAGTATGTAATATAACACTTATTCATAATAAAGATTGTTTGGGAAGAAATTTTGTGCATCTGTGCCTTGTTTATTGTTTCAATTAAGTTTGTATATCTCCACGATTTGTTATGACTTATGTGAGTTAATGCTTTTTTATTACACGGAAGTAGCGGATCTATATCTTTTATGCATGTTAATAACAATTTAAGACCTTCACGAAGATCGAGAAGTCGTTAGATATATCTATTGCAGTTAATTGTTTGAAAAGGGTAGATCTGCGTGATAGCACATCTTGGCCAGAAGGAATTCAAAATACACATTTACTGTGTGAAACTTGTAGATCTATAATATTTTTGCGTGATAAGTACAATTAAATACCTTCGCGAAGATCTGAAGGTCATTTTGATAGAGTTGCAGTGGTTGATAGTCAAAAGGAACAGATTTGTACAAAGGCAGATCTAAGCTATCAGAACCTTAAGAAACCATCACATAGGCTTCTGGATGCAGAAACTTAGTTCTAGCATCCCCCAATACTACTTCGGGTGAGACTACATCCTGCGCTACGTAGGTTGTTTCTGAAAGGGCAAGAAATTAGGGTTTTGTTGGTTGGTGTGAATAACTCCGAACCTAGGTCAGGCCCCCTCAAGCCAACAAGGAGAATGTTGAGTTAATTGTATTGGAAATTTTTAGTTATGGCAGGGTATAAGATGATTTTTTATATCATAATTAGAAAGTGGTATGAATGATTCAAAGGGATTTAAAAATATTCATATCAAATTTCATTTGAGTAATGGTGATAGGATGATAAATGACGTTATGAATACATGATTTGATTGTCACATGATAAATAAGGGAAGTGGTAGTGCATTGTACAATAGTGCGATACAAATCCACCATCCCCCCAACCCCCCGCACCCCCACGAGGGCTTCACTTAATGAACCTCTGACATAGCAACATTGGTTAAAGATAATGGGAAAGTGCACACCCATAGCAGTGGGTGAGATCGGCGAGCGCCCGGTGAGGACATGCAACGATGGAGGGAAACATGGGCAACTCGTGGAAGAGTGTACAGCAGTGTAGCGAAGTGCAAGACACAAGTGAACTGTTACGATGGGAAGAGGCACGGAAGTGCCGGGTAGACTGAAGTTGGGTGAACCGTGCACAACATATTTGGTAAACTGCAGACTCTTGTAAATTGAAGTATGCTGACTGTGTTGGCGACACAATTGTTGTAAACATATTGTAAACTGAACTTGTATATTATTTGGGCAGAATTCAGTATTGGGAGTTTCCCATCCCATTGAGTATTGTGTATTTTATCCGTTGTGCATATATAATGATGAAATGGTGAAGTATGAATGAATGTTTTATTTCTACTGTGATATAATACTTGAATAATTGGACAAAGTGTTGAAGAGTTAGGTTGAAAGACTACCACCAAGATAGGGGTGTGTTAGTTTCATATGAGCAGCTCCTCCAATCAGTCCTTTCCTAGTTGCTTTCTTCAAAACAACGATCTCATTCTGAGCATCGTTAAGATATTTTTGCAAATCCAAGATTTCCTCCAAACCCTGGTCCCTTGCAGCACCAATGTTCTTGACTTCCTTCTCTATTTTTATATACAACCATTCTGTATAATCATATCGACATTTGAGGTTGTCATGCTCCTCCATCTTTGTGAACTCATCTTGAATTTCAACATTCTCAGTCTCCAACGAAGCCACTTTCGAAGCAAGCTCCTCCATCTTGTCCAATACTTTGTCCATGAAAAATGTCCCTCTCAAACTTCTTCAACAAATAGCACTATCATGAAGTGCAGTAGTATCTCTACTTCTCGGGGAAGTGTCAGAAGAGCGTACAACATTGCAATGAAGTGTGAGAGCGGTTGAACTGTTACAATGAGCAAATGCAAGATAGTGCTGGGTAGATCGAAGTTGGGTGAGTCATGCATGACATACTTGGTAAACTGCAAACACTTGTAAATTGAAGTGTGCTGATCATGTTGGCAAAACGATTGTTGTAAAAATATTGTAAACTGAACTTGTATATTATTTGGGCAGACTTCAGTATTGGGAGCTTCCCCTCCCATTGAATGTTGTGTATTTTATTTGTTGTGCATATATAATGATGAAGTATGGATGAATTTTTTATTTCTATTGCGATATAACACTTGAATAATTCGAAAATTAATTAAGCGTTAAAGAGTTAGCCATATCCCATAGATTCAAGTATTGGTGAAAATAAAGAGTGTAGTGGTGTTGCACCCAACTATGTGTCATTGAAAGACTACCACTGGGATAGGGGCGTGACAGATGGTATCAGAGCAAAAAACTAGCCCCTATCCCTGTGGTAGTATTGCAACCACACATAGGCGTGTGCGGCTCTGCTACACTCTTTCTTTTCACCAATACTTGAATGTATGGGCTACCCCTAACTCTTCAAAACTTAGTTAATTTTCCATTTATTCAAGTGTTATATCATTCATTCATACTTCATCATTATATATGCACAACGGATAAAATACACAACATTAAATGGGAGGGAAAATTCTCAATATTGAAGTCTGCCCAAATAATATACAAGTTTAGTTTACAATATGTTTACAACAATCATGCTGCCAACACATCGACACACTTCAATTTACAAGTGTTTGCAGTTTACCAAATATGTCGTGAATGGTTCACCCAAATTTGGTCTATCTGGCATTGTCGTGTCTCTGCCCGTCATAATAGTTCACCTGCGTCGTGCACTTTCTTGCACTATTTCATGCTCTTCTGACACTTCCACATGCCCAAATTTCCAATTAGGGTCCTTGTCCACATGTTGCAATTCATCCCACACTATTCAGAACTAGAGCCACCCTTCGTTCAACACTTTGGGTCGCCTTGCCACACCCTCGAGTCAGGTTGCCCTGCCGTGTCGTCAGGTCGTGTAACCCTGCAGGGTGGGGTCACCCTGCCACGCCCTTAGGTTGGTTCACCCTGCCAGGTTAGGCCTGAACAATGCAGTTCACCCACAGTTCTATGCCCGACGATCCTGAAACACTTTCCCACCAGTTCTGCTCGTTCAGTCTACCCATCGGTTCACATATTTATTCTACTCACTAGTCTATCCACCCAAAAAAACCCCAAATACTTCGTTGCAGCTAATTTCAGCCCTCGCCCAATGATCTTACGGCAGCTGCATGCACCTAGTTCATTCAACTCCTTTCTTGTTCACTTGATTTCTTGCTTGCTTTCCACCAAATACGCCACACTAAATTGCCATTGCATCAATGCATTAGGGATATAAAAGGACCAATGCTATTATTTTAATAATGCACTAGGGCTGTAAATGATATTTTGTAGGATCGGGTGTTAGTTCTATGAAATCAATGGCGTGTTAAGAATTACAATGCACCAGGGTATTAATTGTAAACAATACCGGTGCCTGAAAAACTATTTGCCCTAGTGCTGTCGTTTTCCGAAAAGGCATTGGTCATGCAAAAAAGATATCGTCACGGTTCTTTTATATAACATAACAAACCAGTGTGTTTTTATGTTATTGACACACCGATTTTTGTATGAGGATTTCTCTTTTTTAAAAACATTGACCTGTGATAGTGCAATTATTGTAATTTTTATAATCTGTTATTCATCAAATAATCAACATATATCTTATAACAATATTCATATAAATTAAAATTTTAATAGTGCATTTGTATATGATGTTTGGATTAATTTGTTATACTATCAAATTTCGTATCTCTTCATTATAATATTTAATCATCCATATATTTAATCAGTGGTGTAACATTTCACAACAACATTGTATAACATAATAGAAAAAATTAAAATGTATTTTATTATATATAAATAAGAGGCTCTTTGTCATAAAAAATGGGATTATTATTGGTAACCCCTTGTCTTTCAATTGGGACACTATGTCCATTAAATTAAAAAAAATGTTTGATTTTCATAGAAAAATATTTCAAAAAATACAAAATGTTGCATTGATATCCAAATAGATAATCATTCTTCGTTGGAATTTCTGTTAGTGCTCAAGCTACTTCCATGACTTGGGTTTTTTGGAAGAATGCTTTGTTGATTGCATTGATTGTTTTCATCATCTTGATCTGTTTCCATCTGTAAACCTAAAAATAAAATGTAATGAGTGTATTTACATTGGTGAGAGTAATGAAAATTGAAATAAATAATACATATCAATGTAAATTGAATAGAAATGCACCATAGCAAAAACTGTGCACATGGTTTCAAAACCAAGTCTCATGCCTTGTTGCAACAACTTAGTCTTATGTTGGTGTAGTTCCATACTTTATTACATACATGTTTTAAACTGAATTATAAATCATATAGATTTATATAAAGGTTTTTTTTTTTTCATTAATTATAAACCTAGAGAAGTAAAACAACATAGATAATTACAAATTCCATAATTAATTTTTGATATGCCAACATATACTTACAACCCATATTTAATCCAATGTCAATCAATTCTTCCAATGGCTCTTCTTTGTGTGTTAACACTTATTTGAAGACATTCAAGTATGGTTGTTCTAAAACAATTTAAAATATACAAAAATGAAACCTTGAGTTGTTATAATGAAATATTAACAATTACTCACAAATTTTGATATCAACCATTTTCTTCCTTGTTGTCTTGTTTTATGTGCTAAATGAGTTCCATTTTGTTTTATTTTATGCAAGAAAATACTTGAAAAATAATATTTAATGATAAATTATTTTTTTAGATGTAAAAAGGCAACCATGATTATGTACATTTGAAGCACGTTGTTGTTGATATGGCTCCTCCTGTGATGCAATTATGTCCATTTCTTTGACCATCACCTTGTACACTTTTTTGGGCATTCCTACTAGCATGTTTCGCATATCAACTCGTTGATCATTTGGGATTTTCATAATATTCCAGATACAAGTAAGAAAATGAATGGTTTGCATTAATATATACATATAATTCTAGAAAATCATTTTAATTAGGAAAATTACCTTTTGATTGATTCTTTTTTTTTGTTGCATGTTTTTGCTATCACAAGTATAACATGTCTCATTGACCATTGCTCTGGAAACACTTCTTGTAGTTTAGATATAATTTGTTTTTTAGAATCATTGGATTGACTTTTGTATTGTAAGTGGAAAGTACTTTTATATGTTCGTTCCACTAGATCCCTATGGTTTTGTAAAAAAATCCCCCTTTTAAGTAATCTCCAACACCACTGTAGATGAGCTAAGGACGAATTCATCATCATTTACATGTTCTATAATTTTTCTTTTCTTAGAATGACATTGATCTTTTCCTTCATTGTTTCTCCCTTTAGAACATTAAACATACATGAATTAATAAATTGTTTGAAACATGTTATCTATAATTCTTAAGTATATTAAAAAAAAAAACTCATATTGAATAGTACTTTTTCATTCACTTGATTAATCTTTCTGCAATTTTTTTATTAGGATTTTACTCTCTTCTACACCTAAATTAGAAATAATCTTACTACTTTCTTCATTTCGTGGCTCTGCATGACACACTTACCAATACATATTAGTTAAACTTACATATAGTTCAAACATATTAATTTTGTAAAGAATTTACAAAGAACTTGCCTTCTCTGCTTTTTTTGATGTGCTATCATTGTATCGATCAATATTTTTGTTACTTGACACCTTCTCAAACATTGTTTTATCAATACACAACTTGTACCATTCAATATAGAAGCCACTAAATCTATTTTATACATAAATAGATAAAAAAAAATCAAGAAAAAAGAGCTCTAATAACCAATGCATTTATTCCATCAAACATACCAGGCGTTTAATTTTTCAGCAATGTCAACAAAAACTAATTTTTTAAAATAATTTTAAATTATGACGATGTGATTTGTAATGATAAATGCACTACAATGACTTAATGGTACTATTTAGCAGAGGTGCATCAAAGAATTATATTACACCTGAGGAAATGATGAACGAACTAGACAAAACTGATAGTGTCATAATATATTGGTGCATTGTATTACACAGGGCACAACGGTGTGTTATATTACACAAGGTGCACCATGGAACATATATTCGTTTTTTTTTTTTTTTTTTTTTTTTTTTTTTTTAGCGGGCCAAGTCAACAGGCTTTGAATCTAATCAATAAGTGACCTCTCTACTTTATATGTCAAACACCTTATATACAGTAAGTACACAAACCCATTAAATCTAAAATTCCTAAAATGAAAAACCCCAATTATGAAGTGGTAGAGGGAGTTAAACCATAAGGTGAAATTTTGCAGGTTTAAGGTAAGTATTGATTTTATTTTTTTTCCCTGAATTTTAATTAAATTTAAGTAGGAACAGAGATTGTAAAATTTTTTACTAGTAAAATCAATGGTAAATTTTTTATTAAGCAGTGTTTTTATTTTTATTTTTTGCATTCTGAATAAATTTAACAGAAATTGTAAAAAAATTAATAGTAAAATCAACAGTGAAATTTAAAATTTTTGCTATCTAGGGTTTTGAGTGAATCACCATACCTTTCAAATTCTAATCTTTCTGCAGTTCCAAAATATTTTGTTGCTTCATAGTGCTCCTACTATGTCTCTCTTGCAAAAGGATCTAATCTTTTAATTAAACCCTAATAGATATTGTAAAAAAAATATTAGTAAAATAAACAATAAAATTTAAAACTTTTACTATGCAGGGTTTTGAGTGAATCACCATACCTTTCAACTTCTAATATTTTAAATAGTTCTACCGCTCCAAAGTATTATGTTGTTGCACAATGCTCCTGGTATGTCTCTCTTCCAAATCACTCCCTTGAAATTTTGGGGAAAATAATGAAATAACGAATAACTTTTTACTATTCAAAAGACTATGAAATTAGATTTCTAAAAATCAATTGCAACTCGTTTTTTGATTTAAAAAAAGGAAAGAAAATGTGCATTTTTTTTCACTTTATCTGAACATTGGTGCATTTGATAGAAAATAACATCAATGTGTATATAAGAAAAGTGCACTGACATTGTTGAGGCACCAAATTTTTTCAACACATCAACATGATACAATAATTTTTTTTTTTTGAAGTCCTGAAATGGTGTGATTAATTTTTTAAACGAAACAATGTGGTTTGTATTTAAATGCATCGATGTTGTAATTGTTATAAGAGAACCAAGATGGTTGAATTCATTTTTATTTTCTAAATTCCAAAAATAGGTATGTACTGATGTTGTTTTTATTTAAATGCATCATTGTGTTTTTATACAAGAGCACTGATATGATAACATATTCTATATTTTCCAAAATGTCTGAAATCAGTGTGGGTATTATTTGAATGTCCCAATGCTATTATGATTTAAATGTATCAACGCAATTTGTTCTAATAAGTGTACCCATATCATTTAAAAGCTATATGGAATTTCATTTTCACAGAAAATGGCATATTAATCATAAATTATCCTTTAGGACACATCCACATGAATTGCAATACTTTGTAGTATACAATTTTCGCTTAAATTTTCCTTATTATTGAAAAATGGTTTGAAAACTATATTGAAATTTAGATTGTGGTTATATAGTCCTCAAAATTAATTTTATATATGCACACAATTTTATTTCTGATTTTTTCAAATGCAAGGACAAAATCTC
Organism: Pinus taeda; assembly: GCA_000404065.3. NCBI lineage: Eukaryota > Viridiplantae > Streptophyta > Pinopsida > Pinales > Pinaceae > Pinus > Pinus taeda. Next base: position 112,198 of record APFE030552563.1, read on the forward strand.
AATAATATGAAATGGCCAATTCTTCAAATTCCAGCTCATTCCATATTGTTGATAAAAGTCCTTCATGGGGTTCTCCATTTCCATCTTCAGTAAGTTCATATTTTATTTATATTTTGGTTATGTAATTGATTTTTTTTAAATCTATGTCAATTTGAAGAAAAATGTATCCAAATTTGCAAGATCCTGATTCAGAATTGATTTCAGATGCAAAAAAAAATCCTCCATTTCAAAAACAGAGGAAGTTATTATTAGAAGCAATATATCGCAAGAAGTTGGTAGATAAAAATGGATAGCCTCTTCACCCTACTAATTGGAACATGGCATCTTCTAGCTGCAATCCTGGATCAACAATGGTAACAATTGTTTGATATAAAGTAATTTCAACAAACCAATTACATTGGCATGCTTACTAATATTATTGATATTGTACTAATTACGTTCAGTATTTTTTGAAATTAGGATTCTACTGATGATGAGCAACCCATCTACCATCTTCTGATGCACCCTACTACTATGACAACTCGAGAGAAGGTTTCATTAAGAGAAAGATTTGAAGAGAAAGTATACAAAGAATGATTGAATCAACCATCTATTCAATTCCCACTATGTCCAGATTCACCAATTAGGAATAATTACAAAAATAGTAGTTCTTCATCACAAGTTGGCAATGGAAGCAATCAAATAGAGGTTGGTATGGATGATAACTTACGTGATACGACTGTTGTGGAGGAAGTGTTGATAGATGCATTCTAGAATGATGAGCTAGGGGATGATGCTCATATCATTGATACCTTATTTGAATGCCTGAAATATGCTTCTACCACATGACCCTAGATCAAAACATCTATATCCTAGATCAAGACACAACCCTAACTCAAAACAAATTTTTGAGAACAACAATGTTATCATGCCAAGCAATGAAGATAATTAGGGTGATGACAATGAAGTGTGATATGTACTTGTGTTATTTCATCATTTTTACTATTGTTCTATTCTTTTGTTTTCTTTATTTCGCAAATTATATTGTTTTTTTATTCATCTTGTTGGCATTTTATATAATTGGTAAGGTTCACAGACATTTCTACACATTTTTTTGTAGTGGAACCATTTTTACACTTAAAACTAAGTATTTCCAATTGTGTGCAATATCTATGATAATAAGGGTTCAAGGTCACAATCCTTCTCAAATACGAAAATGAGAAAAATTATAGTGAATTTAGAAACAAAAGTGAAGATTTAGTGTTGATTTATATACTTATTGGTTTATTAATTAGTTCACAAGTTTTTTTCTTCCTATTTAGTTGAAAATCAATATAGATCATGTAGTGACACTACAAGGAAAATACCTTGTAGCGGTGGTTATAATGAAGGTTTTAGTGTTATAAAATTGGCAAAAATTGTGAAAAAAACATCCACTAAAACATTTGTTTGTGGGAACAAATGTTTTAGCAGAACTTATAATGCAACTTCATCACACCTAAAAAAATACGGGCGACTAGTTTTTTTTTTTTCGATACGTTTTATGGAACAAGCAGCCCCGGTGCTCTACTTATAGAAACACATCAGGCTTCATACATAATTAAAATCACTAAGGAGTTTAATTGAAAGAGCACAGGACCCTGAAATGTATACCACCCTAGTTCCAACAACAACAAAAACCCCTAGTGCGTTCAACTCAAGGAACACCAGTACTTGAAAAGTATATCGTGTCGTGCTTATATGAAAAAAGCCTAGGTCATTGTTTGATGAAGGAACGGTTCCAGGGCATGCAAAAATAATTGCAATTATGGTGCTTTCTCTTAAACACGCAACACCGACATGTCTTGTTTACATAAACACATCGGTGTTTCTTATATAGAGGGTTTGGTGTTGTAATTTTAATAATGCACCAGGAATGGAAATAATATTTTGTAGAATGGGGAGGTGTTAGTTCTATGAAAGCACTGATGCATTAAAAAGTTATAATGCATCGAGCTATTAGTTAAAAACAATACAGTTCTTGAATACCTGAAAGCTGTGGTGCTGTTGTTTTCTAAATAGCCATTAGTTATGCTAAAAGATGACATCATTGTGCTTTTATTTAAAGTAAAGCACTAGTGGGTTGTTATATTATGGATGCACCAGTGTTTTTATATGAGATTTTCTATTTTTTGGAGACATTGACCTGTGACAATGCAATTATTGTGATTTTTAAAATCTTTTATTCAATGAGAAATCGACATATATCTTATAACAATATTTATATAAATTAATATTTGATTAGTGCATTTATATAGATGTTTGGATTAATTTGTTATATTATCAGATTTCGCATCTCTTCATTATAATATTTAATCATCTACATATTTAATCAGCGGTGTAACATTTCACAGTGACATTGGATAACATAATAGAATAAATTAAAATGTATTTTATTATATATCAATAAGAGACTTTTTTCATACAAAATGGGATTGTTATTGGTAACCCCTTGCCTTTCAATTGGGACACTATGTCCATGATTACATTAAACAAAATGTTTGATTTTCATAGACAATTATTTCAAGAAAATACAACAGGTTGCATTAATATCTAAATAGATCATCATTCTTCACTAGAACTACTATTAGTGCTTGAGCTACTTCCATGACTTGGGTTATTTTGAGGAATGTTTTATTGATTGCATCGATGCTTTTCATGTTCTTGATTTTGTTCCATCTGCAAACATAAAAATAAAGTGTAATGAGTATATCTACATTGGTGAGAATAATGAAAATTGAAATAAATAATATGCATCAATGTAAATCGAAAAAAATATACCATAGCAAGAAGTGACTCATGAATTATAAACATTCTTTCAAAACCAAATCTCATGTTTTCTTTCAACAACTCTTCTATTGGTATAGTTCCATACTTTGTTTCCTGCAATTTTTATACCCCATAATAAATCATATATTTAATATAACAGATTTTTTTGTTTTATTAATTATAAACTTAGAGAAGTAAAACAACATAGATACTTAAAAATTCCACAATTAATTTTTGATATGCCAACATTTACTGTTATTTAACCCAATGTCAATCAATTCTTCTGACAATTCTTCTTTGTATGTTAGCACCTATTTGAGGACATTCAAGGATGGTAGTTGTAAAAAAGCTTAAAATATACAAAAATGAAACCTTGAGTTGCTATAAGGAAATATTAACAATTACTCACACTTTGAAAGCAACCATTTTCTTCCTTGTCATCTTGTTTTATGTGTTGAATGAGTTCCATCTTATTTCATTTTCTACAAGAAAATACTTGAAAATTAATATTTAATGCTAAATTATTTTTTTATATGTACAAATTCAATCATGATTACATACATTTGAAGCACATTTTTGTTGAGATGGATCCTCCTGTAAATAAATTATGTCCATTTCTTTGACCATCTCCTTATACACTTTTTCAGACATTCCTATTGGCATGTTTCATATATCAGCGCGTTGATCATTTGGGATTTTCATAACCTCCATGAAAAATGTAATAAACTATTTTTATAATGATATATGAAAACTAAATATAACAAAATCGATATTATTGAATTAATGGTTTGTAGTAATATATACATACAATTCTATAAAATCATTTTATATAATTAGGAATATTACCTTTTGAATGATTATTTTTTGTTGTTGTATGTTTTTTCTATTGAGAGTATGACACGTCTCATTGACCATTTCTCTAGAAATGCTTCCGATAGTTTAGGTAGAATTTCATTCTTAGAATCATTGCATTTATTTTTGTATTGTAATTGGAAAGAACATCTATATGTTCGTTCCACTAGATCCCTCATAGTTCTGTAAAAAATTCCCCCCTTTTCATTAACCTCCAACACCATCCCAGATGAGCTAAGGACCAATTCATCGTCATTTACATGTTCCATAATTTTTCTTTTCTTAGAACGACATTGATATTTTCCTTTGTTGTTGCTCCCTATAGAAAATTAAACATATATGAATTAATAGATTGTTTGATGTAGAAATTCCTTGTAGATTCAAACTGTAGATTGTAATATGATGAAACAATTGACTTGAATCTACTCTACTCATTAGTGGAAACAATAAATTATCAATGAAATCATAAAGCATGAAAGAGAAAGAATTCAATCAAACATAACACAATAATTTTATGGGGAAAACCACAACTAAAAACCCCTGCCATCTGTATATTTCATTAATAAAAAAAATGAGAAGATTACAATGCTTTTCTCAAACTAGAGCAACCTTTTCATTATCTTTATCTATCTCAATGCTTCCCAGAAAAGCTTAAGCCAATACTTAGACAAATTCTTGCTTGCCCAAGTCCATATTTCCTTGCGCAATTTCCTAGGGAATTAGCCTACATTTATTGAGAGATTCCACAAATATGAATTGTGCAATCTTCATAGGCCTTCTTCTGATTTCATGCACCACATATACAATTGAGATGATTATTCAACTGATAGTACTTTGTACCTAAACTCCAATCTTAACTGGGTCTTTCTATGATTTGACATGCATGAGTTAATTATGAGTGAATATTCAATTTACTGGTTGATTAGTGTTGGTTACACCCCACTAATAGATCTCCCACTAATCCCTCCATCATTTGGAACTATTTTAACTGAATTTAACTCAATTAAACTGAATGAAATAATTACAACTCAAAATAAATACAACCAAAGCTCCTAGAAAAGTAGGAGACACTCTACATGACTCTAGTTAGACCCTCAAATTGAATCAATTGAGCTAACTAAGTCAAATTCACTTAGTTAACTATTACAAGTTGTCATGAGATGTGGAATTACAATTTAATTCCTAAATTTAATTCTAGGACAAAATTGAATTAGGATTTTCTTGTTGCATTTTCAACACTCCCTCTCAACAAGAAAGGGATTATTTTCTACGTTGATCCTGCCTCTGTGAAACTCAAATTTTCATCTTGAAAATGCCTTTATCAAAATATATGCATCCTGCTCCTGTGTAGGAATGTACTCCAGCAACATGATTCTCCTCTGCAAACAATCTCATAGATGGTGATACCAAATGTCGATATCCTTGGACTGATCATGAAAATTGGTGTCTTAGAGAGTTTAATACAACTCTAATTGTCACAGTAAATCACTGCAAGATCCATCTATTGACCAAATAACCCAACAAGGATCTTCCTCATCCAGATAGCCTCACAAGTTGCTTGAATAGCAACCATGTACTTTGCTTCTTCTGAACTGAGTGCAATTGATCTATGCTTCCTGTTGTACCGAGAAACTATTGTTGACCCAAAACTGAAGATTCCCCTTCATGTTCTCTTCTTGTTGGATGGACTCCCTGCCTAATCTACATCTGTGAAACCTTGAAGCTTCACTTCCTCTATCCATCAATACCAAAGACCAAACTAAATGGTACCTCTGAGGTATCTCAACACATGTTTAGTTGCCTTCCAATAGAGTTTGGTTTGATTAACCATGGCTTAACTAAGTTGGTTAGCTACAAAACACATGTTCATTTGCGTGTTCACCAAACATATAAGTGAACCAATAAGTTGTCTATAAATAGTAGCCTCCACTACTTCACCTGAAGTAGCACCCTCCTTCCTACTGTTACCAGCTAGACGAGTCTCCATGGGTTTGCTTCTATTCATGTGGAACTTCTTCAATATCTCGTTGGCATACTTTCCCTAAGAGATAAATATTTCCTCATCTCCTTGCCATACTTCCATACCAAGAAAGTAATGCATGAGCCCGAAGTCCTTCATCTTGAATTCTCTTGCAAGATTCTCTTTGCAATATTTTATCAGTTTCTCATCACATGTTAGAATTATATCATCAACATATAATACTATAATAAAAAATTTACCTTCAACCACAATATGGTAAAGTTTTGCATTTGCTTCAATTTTGGTGAAGCCCAACTTGGTGAAATAGTTGTCAAATATGGTGTACCAAGCATGGGGTTCTTGTTTTAGTCCATACATCACTTGCTTGAGTATGCACACATGTGACTCTTTGTTAAAGGTCTCAAAACCTTTTGGATTCTCAATATACACCTCTTCATCAATCATACCATTGAGGAATGTTTTCTTCACATCCATATGATGTATCCTCCATCCCATCTATGCTAACAATGATAGAATAGATTCGATTGAAGAGTACCTTGCCACTGAGAAAAGGTCTCCTCGTAATCAATTCCCTCCACTCGAGAGAACCCTTTGGAAAACAATATGGCCTTTTGTTTCTCCACACTCCTATTTGCTGCTTTCTTTACCTTGTAAAGCCATACAAAACTCACCACTATCTTGTCTATTGGGAATGGTATAACTTCCCAAACATTGTTTCTAATAATGGAGTCATACTCCTCAACCATGAAATCAACCCATATTGGTTGCTACATTTCTTCCTCAAATGAGGATGGCTCAACCTCTACACTCTCGCTCATTAGAGCCATGTAGCTAGTGTACTGATCTGGTGACCTCCTCTGCTTACACTGTGTTGTGGGTTCTCCCACATTCTCTCTAGAATCATGCATCAATTTGTCGACCTCTCTAGTGCACTTCCTTCGATCTTTGGAAGTCTCTACAAGAGTGGGTACTTCCACTCTCTTATCCTTTGCATGTTGCTTGTCCACATCATCCTAAGGTTCCTCCTTTGGAGATAAAATCACCTCATATTCATGTAACTAAAGCTCTGTTGGGAAAATTATAGACTTATATATTGAAAGACATAAATTATCGACCATGGTTAGGTAAGCTTGTGTGATGTTGTGCAAAATATATGTAAGCCAATACTTTAAGTGTTTGTTTATATAGAATTATGCACACATGCAACTTCAAGAACTCTTTTCCTCATCAATACTTAGCAGCAAAGGCTATGGAGTAGATAATTCATCTATCTACAACACCTAGAATTGTTGATGTAGATCATGAAAGATACAAACCCAAAAAATAATAATTAACTCAAAAAACACTTTGCATCACAGAAATGAAATCCTATTTAACCATTCCAAATCATTCATCAAATAAGCTCACATTAAATCATCATTCACAAGTTGTTATGATTTAGAAAACAGAAATGTAGACTGTGTGCTAATTCTATTAATGCATAAAAAACAAAAAAAACAAATTTGCAGCTACAGGAGTTGTGAGTAAAGGGGGCCCTCCCTTACTCACAACTCCTTTTAACTACGAAAGGATTTACTCAACGAAATTTAGTAGAACATAGAGTATTATATTAATCTGGAAAATATACAGTAATACAGGTTTGATACATTCAATTTTCCCTTCCTCTCTCCAGATCCTCTCTCCCCTCCTTTACAATAAACATAAATGTCTTTTAGACAAATACCTGGGCATAACTTACCTCGAATTATAAAATCGAACACCCTACAACTGCTGACTAACAATAGCTGATAAAGATACCAGAAATAGGAATGATGAGTTCAATCCATGATTGAAAGCATGGGTTGAATAGATTTCATGAAGTTGCTAGAACTACCACTTAATATGGCCATTTGAAAAAGGTATGAAGGTTTGGGCTATTTCAATGTCATTTTTGAGGCAACTAATAGGACAACATCCATATTAGTGACATTCTCAACAAAACCCATGTCTTCATTCTCCTCGAGGATGACTGGAACATGCTCAACCATGGATATCTTTGAAAAAAATCAGGGCGGTTACAAGAAATCTCCACGTCTACAGGAAATCGGTGAACTTTGCAGGAAATCATGGAGTAGATGCAGGAAATTGGGGTGGTTATAGGAAATCTCCACATCTATAGGAATTCAGTGGATTTGCAGGAAATTGCGGAGTAGCTGTAGGAATCTCAGAACCTCTTTAGAAAATGGTTGATATGTACAAGCTATGGTTAGCTCCTTTGATATTGTAGGTGATTCAATTAGATAATGTTTTAACTTTTTAAATACTTAGGAATTAAAGTAAAATGATACATTTTAAAATAATTAGCACCCTCTTGGTCAAAAAACACAAGATATAGTAAAAGAGGGTTTTTAAGAATAAGAAGGGTTCAAAATAAGGGGGTTAAGGCCTCAAAAATATTATCAAAAATAAGAAAATTTGGGACTCAACAAGCTCCTTGTCAAGGGAACATCTCATGGCCTTCTCTTCATTGAAATTCACATCTCTATGAACCATTTTCATCCTATTGGATGACAGGTACACTTGATAGTTGTGAGGTGTATCAGTGTACCCTACAAATATGTCCAACTTAGTTGTTGGCTCTAGCTTTTTCTATGCATCCTTGGTAACATGAAAATAGACTGATGAACCAAAGATCTTGAAGTATGCCACATATGGTTTCTTACTTGAAAAGCTTCTTCTGGTGTAGTCATCCAGAGAATTCAATGAGGGCTTCTTTTCTGCAAATAAACAATTGTGTTGCATGCTTCATTGCACAAGTGCAACGATAGGCCCTAATCATGTAACATTTCCTGTGAATCCCCCGTAATACTTTTGTTCATCCTTTTATCCAACCCATTCTACAGCGGGTTATGAGGTTTTATTAACTCCTGTTGAATGCCTTCTGATGCACAAAAGTTCTTAAATTCATTCTATACATATTCTCCATTATTATCGCTTTTGAGAGATTTAAAATTCTTGCCAGTATATTTCTTGACAAGTGCTTTAAATTCACAAAATTTAGCGAACGCCTGATCTTTCTTCTACATGAAGAAATTACAACACTTATGACAAAAATCATCAACAAATATTACATAATACTTGTGCTTGGTCATGGATGTGTTTGAGAACGGTCCACACACATCTCAGTGAACTCGATCAAGGATTGCTTGCACTCGACTTTCTTTATCATGAAATGAATCTTTGGTGTACTTTCCTAATGTACACCCTTTGCATGTATATCTATACTCTAATGTACCCTTGGGAACTCTTGTAGAAATTTGTTGCATGATCTTCAAATCTCGGTGGTGCAAGTGACCCAACATTTTATGCCACAACTCACTGATGTATCGGCTTTACACCTTCTCTGCTTTAGTTTTCAAAGCAACATAGTCTTCTACATCCAATTTGTAGAGGTTCTTCACCAGAACCCCGATCCGCTTCACATGTCCTGAGGCTATGTGATGAAAGAAATGCTTTCCCTTTCTAAATATCACATCATATCCACGGTCCTACAACATGGAAAATGAAACCAAATTCTTCTTCCAACCTAGAACATTTACATGAGATCTTTTAATGTGAGGGGAGTACCAAACTACCTTTGAAAGGTAACAGTATTGATGTTAGTCACACTGTACATCCCATCATCTCCCATCTCGATGTGCATCTGGAGATCCTTATCCTCCAAGTCACTGAATAAATCTTTATTTCCGGTCATATGGAATGTGGCTCCACTATCCAGGTACCACACACTACCCATCGCTAATGTCACCATGCAGGAGATGAGGGTGAAATCTAGTTTGAATTGTGAAGCAAGAGATTCACCTGTCGCTCCTCCTGAGGGCTTCTTACTGAATTTTTTGTGCAGACACTTTGTGGCATAGTGTTTGTTACGACTCCATGATTTCATTTTAGGCTTAAGGGACAAGGATCAAATAGGTAACCAAAAACCTATTTTGGTTGATAAACTGGTCTTCTTCAACCTGAGGGGGCTCCCTCACTAAGAAAACTCAGAGATAAAAACATTGAAAAACAAACTTCAATAGAGATTTTATATTGAAAGTATTCAATTTTTTGGTTTTGGGGGTGGTAGAGGATTCGAAGGAAACTAATGCAATGTGATCATGACCTTCCTTGTCAATCATGCCTATTCATTTCCCAAACAACTTTATGTACAGAGACTTGACTAGTACAGTTTCGAAATAAGAAGACAATTTGTAGTATAGTAGAATAAGAACATCAAGGCACTCATCTACAATGGTAGAACAAATTACATTCATTACTGTAACTTGGATGAATGAATATCAAGAGGAAAAAAAAACATTCAAAGGTATAAACATTTCATTTGCAACTGAAACATTTCAGAGCAGCTAGACAAGAGCATGTGAAATGAATTGAAGCATGGTTGTTCCATACACATTTAAAGAAAATTGAGAAGACAACATAAATGAGATTACACATAAACTAAAGGATAACAATTTTGAAACATTCATACCAGAATAATCTCTGTAATATAATTGGAATCTCTTCAGCATAAAAGCATACTCATTAATACAAATCACAACATAATACTACAATAGCTCCCAACAATATTCAAACCAACAACAACCTTATCCATATGTATTAACCAGTTTAAATAGACCAAAAACATAATATGATAAATGTTTATATTTGTTGCATGACTGATCCAATAGTGGATCGAAACAAAACTTAAAAAGAGGAAATATTTTTGTTGTTCCAAGTCTTTTTCCTCTTTTGATGAAAATAAAATAAAATAAAGAATGATGGCTACATCTAAATATGAAAAACTAAATTTCTAACTAAAACAAGTTTATCTTCGAAGGCAATATCTTCATGAAACAAATCAAATAGAAAATGCAGGGACAACTGGATGCTGACTGAGAAGTGACTGCCCAACAACTGGGCAACAACTTTGTGGGGAATTTTTCCTTTCAAATTGAAGCGTGGCTAGCTGTTGAGGATCTGAGTTGGCTGCCACATCTTCTCCACCTTAATAGCTTCAAAATTTGACAAGTGGCTTCCTCCCAATATGTGTGTAAGTGTATAGACAGGGTTTGTGCAGCAACTACGTAGCACATTTTTCAAAATTGTCCTTTAAATGCCTCCAATTTTTTACAAAAAACCATAATACTAGTATAAGTTGCTCCAAACATCATAACCACATCATTACACTAACCAAAAAACATCTGCAACTTGAATTTTGAAACAAAAATTTCAGGCTTCAGTCAAGGACCCTTTACCTCCTCTTCCTTTTGTTAGAGGTCTTGTTGGTGGAAGCTTTGGCCTTTGAAGCTTGGGGTGTTAGGTCAATTTTCTTAGTAGGTAGTGATAAGGTAGGTTTTTTATCAATCATGGCCTTAGGCTTCAACTTTTGCACTCTTTAGGGTGAAGATGCTTTTTCTGCCTCCTTATACTTCGTAAGCAATCACCATGCCTTGTCCAAACTCTTTTTCATGCTCCTCAACTTTGCATTCAGTACTAGGTTCCTGACATAGAGGTTTTTACATTGCCTCCTCACTAGAATGGACCATTTTACAAAATGTTTGCCTTTGTCAATGGCCTTGGATGCCTCATGAACCTCTTTGTCACAGTTCTCAAGAATATGCTGCACAGACCTCTTGTAGCTTTGATTCACTTGCCTGAATCAACGCTTTCCACATCAAGTATGGAGAAGCCTTTCCATGCAGGCTGGATACAATGTGATCATTCACGCCTTCTAACAAAATCCTTCAACACTTTGCTGTCTTCTTTTGTCAAGCGTCAACTTGAGCAGCATCAATAGGCTTTGGGACTTCAGCATCTATGAACTCCTTCAACCCATTGTCATCTAAAACCGTCTCCATCTTGTCTTTCCATGAAATATAATTTGAGCTGCCTTCAAGGGCATACTCCAATCACAATCCATTGAAAGACATTTCAACTTCGACACCAAGAAAACACTGCTGCAAATTTGAATTCCACCAGCTCAAAACTCAACCGCTTCTGATCTAAAATTTTGTGAGAACAAAGTATTTCTCGATAGGAGAATTGACTTAATGGGCATTTACCGGATATCTCACCTTCCAAAAAGAAGGATGAATCCAGAGGCTACCTAGCCCGATTACAGACTCTGCCTGAAGAAATAAAATGTAATCACTTTCTGAATAATAGATATGATGATCAACTTTGCTCCGATACCATGTAGAAATTTGAATAATATAACACTTATTCACAGAGATTATCCTAATTATACACTATTTGCAGAATGCATGCATAATAAATAACCTCCACTACCATTGATCATCAATTTGCGGAATTAAAAAAACAATCGCATGCGCACATTGAAACATCAATCACACATATCAACACAATATGTAATGGGGTGTTATGCTCCTATACCAATAGGTTTCATTTTTCATGATTGACTAATGAAATGTCAAATATGTTCATCCTTTCCATGCTGCAAAGCTTTCCATATTTTCAAAAGAAATGAAGAAAATAAAAAATGAAGAGACGGTATGCCCTAAAAGAAAAATCAAAGGGCAAAAAGAAGGAAATGGTCAAAAGAAAAAAATGAAAGAAATGAACCCCAACCAAAAGACCAGGAAAGTGTGCTAGTTTAAATTCCACTACTGTTCCATTGTTGAAGAATTTCACTATGTACAGTTGCTTGATTCTTATTATGGTTTATGAATGGCCAAACAACTTAATCTTGGCCAAAGTTCATATTTGAATTTACTTGTCTTAGAATAGAGAATAAAGGTCTGTCCAAACAGTTCAAGCTTGGCAGATGAGAAGATAGGTAGAGAAGCAAAGGAGCCCAACTGTTTAATTTGGGCCCTTGGAAGAGATAAGGGTAGATTTGGATAGGATGGCAGCTAAAAGAAAAGAAGAGAATCAGGGTTTTCTAGTTCAAATGCACCTAATGAAAATGAAGAAAAAATGTTAGGAGTAATAGAATGGGTAAGTAGTTTTGATGTTGCACAAGCAGTTGTATGGGGAATATTGTTTCTCAAAGATGATTCATCTCATTACTATCAGAAATACCATGGCAAGATGTGGTAACAGATCAGATGTTGCATGTCTAACTCCCCCTCATTATTCTCACAACAATCACTTACTAACATCCCACCAAGATATTGAGATCTGCTCAAAGTCCCTAGACCACTCCATTTCAGGTGAAAGTTTCAGCAAAATAATGTTTTCTCCATGGGCCAAGAAGCCACATTTCTTGTGTAGAATCTTTCATCTTTTGACCCTCCCTATAGCCTAAGTTTTCACTTTTCAAACTTAGTGCTTTGATTAAACATCATACTTTTCATATTAACATACTAACTTTATTATATAGTTCCTATATAATATTTTCCCTACCCCTATTGTATAAAATATATTAAAAACCCCAAAACACTCTGATATCCTACCCTGGTTGTAATATCAGCATATATTCTGTCGGAAATTATAGGTTCACCCTGGACCTATAAGAATCCTCCACACACTCCATCAGGATTTGTTCAACATTTGGTTAAACAAATAACCAAAGGCTACCCGCATAAACAATAAAGAAACCCCCAAAACCTTTGAAAAAGTGGTTAATTTAACATGGGACTCGCGCCTTACACCTCCGCCAACTCCTCGTCCCATCCACCGTTAGATCGGGGCCCTCAGATTGGATGGTCCGCGGCCATATCGCGACCACCCCAATCGCCGATCTTTACCTTCCGGGAAAATGGCGGTTTTGCCGCCGTACAGGGGACACACATTGCCCGCCCGACATTATTGCGACCCTTCCACCCAATACAACCTTTGCCCAAAATCGGTGCGAGAAATACCGCTTACCGCTCCCTCCTGCCTCCCCACTGATGTCATGACCACGTCATCTGCTAATGTCACCCCTCATCGCTGCCACACTATTTTCCACGTTACATCCTCGTCATTGCCATGCCAGTGCCACATAACCCGCTACACGACAAACATTATGTCATGCTGACGTCACCCAACACGAATGCGCCAAAACCCACCAAAATCAACCTTTTTGTTAAAAAGATGTGAAAACATCGTTTTCGTTCATTCCTGTTTGTTTCTTCTGTGTAACGTCTGCATGCCAATTTACATCCGAGAGCAGTCACTCGACCGCACAACCCGCTTTCAAGCCAAAATACTCCACACTCCAGTCTTTCAGCGCGGTTTGCCACATGCAAATCGCCGAGTCCACTGGTTAAAACAGGGATTTACCCATATTTTATTTCCAAACCCTGTTTTTACTTCCTCTGCAAATCTCTAAAAAATGCCCAAGTTTGAATCAAATTAATCAAAATACCTACGAAAAGGCACACCATAACCTCTGTTTTTGCCCATTTTTTACTAAAAAAAATAAATTGCAAACACCGTCTCCCTCTGCAAATTTCTCCCACTGAGTCAAGCTCGAGTTCACTCTGGTCTGCAATTGCCAAAGGAAAATGACCCTGAACTGCTTCTATCCATTTTCTGCTAAAAACGTTGCAAGCTTTGTTGTTTACTACAATTCTTTACCCAGTAAGTTAATTCTGAGTTGAATTCGGTCCGGCGTTCCCTGAGAAAGGCCCCACAGCTATTGTTTTATTTACTACTGTTGCACAGACCCAAATTTCAACTAAACATCACCGACAATTTAGCAAAATGGAGGCCCCTGCTCCAGTGGCCCTCAATATTGCCCCTTTCAATGCTCCACATAAAGAACTTGAATGGTTACCCCTAGCTGACAAGGATTTCCAAATCAAAGATTTAATTGGCCATAAATCTCATCTCTAAGCTTTCTGTGAGATCAGGAATAGCTATAGGAACAAAGATGATGTATTTGGAATTTTGGAGTCCAATATGCCCATGTACTACCTCCCTTGTGTCGATGTTTTTCCTGACATCATTCACCAATGCAATGCCAATTATGAGCCCACTCAAAGGGTAGTGATGTCTCCTTCTGGAACAGTTCTATTTTATATCACCCCTGAATCTATAAATGAAATGCTGCATTTTAAGCCAACTGGGCCTTTGACTCCTCTTTCCACGGGATTCTTACTTAATCAAGGTGCCAAACTGCCAAGCTCAGAGATAACCAGAATAGCCCAACTATTTATGAAGCCAGATTATCAACCTCAACAAACTCCTCCTTATCTAGACTCTTGGTTTACCGAAGCAGGAAAATTCCTCCTTGATATGATAGCCTACATCTTGGGATACAAAACTAGTGAATATGTTGATGAAACCTCTCTCGTTCTTTTATCAATATTCACTCCAGGACAGCCACCTGCTATCAAATATGATTATGCCACCTTCATTGCTGATAAGATGCATGAGCAATTCATGAGCATGGACAGGGAGGGAGTTTTCAAATATACATCATACATATATCATCTGTTTATTTACTATCAACCAAATAGTTTTCAAATTCCCATTAGAAAACTGGATTCTAAAGGAGAAAGAAGGTCTGTGATATTCTGGACCTCAGTCTTCCACCATGTGTATGAGTCCCCTTACACATACTGTGAATTCATTGATCTGTTCATACATCCAGCCTCTTCTTTACTAATGACAATTCCTCCAGATAGAGTTTCTGGTGAAATGCAGAAGATTCTACAGCTCTCCAAGAGCTACTGCATAAGTGACTGGTACTTTTACCAGAATCACACTGAAATCCGAATATATGGCTGTGAGGTGTGTCCCTATAAATTTCCAAAATATGTGCCAATAAGACTATTTGCACTAGAATACTTCAGGCAGTTTACCCAAGCAAATTTAATCCATTTCTGTGAGGCCAAGAAAAAGGCACAACCAAAAATAAGAAATCAATTGGGTTCTTTCATATTCAATAAAAGGGAAGCCTAGCAAGAGGTTGACAATATTTTAGGGCACCAACTTACGCTGAAACAGAGTTTTTATTCGGCACCATATGACCCCAATCACTTCATAAGTTATAGGAAGGTGAAAAATAAGCTGCCAGCATATGTTCATTGCAAAATCCCTGAAATCAAGCAATATGCTAATCAACAAGAATGGCTAGAGGGCACATTAGTTGAGGGAATTACTAAAGAAGAAAAAAGGGAAAAGGCTATGAAAGAGCTTGAAAAAACGCTTGACCTAGACTCTTTTGGATAGGTATCCTTCCAGCTACCACAGAACTTAGGAGGTGACACATCTTTTGCTGGGAATTCTCAGAAACCATCACAAAAGGCCAACACACGGTCAGCTAAAGGTAAGCAGATAATAGATCTAGAGAAAGAAACGATGTCGGATCAGCCTGCCACATCAAAAGAACAGGGTCAAGGGAAAGTTCCCCCCAGCTCAAACCAAGGCACTGGAAGTCCCTGTACTACAGACTCCTCAAAATGAGGAAAAGAGAAAAAAAAGAGATAGAGAAGAGGGTACCCCTACCAGTGGACTAGTGGAACAACCAGGAGATAAGAGGCAGAGATTGAATCCCTATTCTGAGGAGGAATTTTTAGAAGAAACCACAGGCAGCATGAGGGATGAGGAAAGGACTGAGCAACAAACTTCTCCAATGGCAGGCACATCAACTTGCTCATTCCAACAAGAGCTAGAGAAGCAGCATAGTGTGGAAGTTTCATCCACCAGGCCTCAAAGCAAGCAAGGCTTAGATAGTAAGAAAACTTTCATAGAGATAAAAGCAAAGAATGATCCAGTGAGGATGCAACTTTATAATCATCTGATGAGGACAACACCCACCAATCAACAAAGGCTAATGTTTGCTTATGATATTCAGGAAAGAAAGATAATCCTTAGTCATTTCAACCCCAAAATTCAGCAACCATAGTCAGCTGTTGATTATATTAGAACCAGTATGGAAATTCTCTCTAAAGACATCCACCCAATAGACCAGATTGAATTACATAAACAAACTGGGGAAATGGTGTACTCCACCTTGGCAGACAAGGCATTACTCACCCACAAACTGCAAAATTCATTGCATAATACCTCTGCCCAATTAGAATTGGAAAAGGCTTCCTCCTTAGCCAAGGACAACATGATTAAGTCCTTAGAAGAAATTATTGTTGAGCTCGGCCATGATCCCAAGGATGCAAAGGGAATCAAGGCACTCATAAAGAAAAAAGAGGAGGATATAGATGCACTAAGGAAACAATTAAAGATACTTGTTACCATGCATCCACAAACAACATATCTGGTAGAGAAAAAGGTAGAGGAAGACATGGTGAACTTATTGATAAGGATGAATCAAAGGTTAAATGATACGAAGTGGGAACTGGAGAAAGCATTGCAAGCCAAGCAGGGAGAGTCGACCTCCCAGCCACCTGAAACAGCTCCAATAGGCTCAACTTCCCCCCCACAACCACAACAACAGTACCTCCCACTGTCCGAGCAACAGGTACATCAGCCACAGATACTTCAGCAACAGCAACAACAACAGTACCAGATACCAGCATGAGCATGGAAGAGATGATGAAGGCAATAAAGGAGTTAGAAATCCAAATGGCAGAGCTAAAGGAAGCCAAAGAAAAATTGGCCAAGTTAGAGGTAAGCTATGATAAATCTAAAATAACTTTGGTAGAAAAAACAAGAGAGGCAAAAGCATTGGAAAAAAAGGTAAAATCCTTGGAGAAAGATCTTTCTCTTCACAAACCTCTATCATAAATCAAAACAATTTTGTGGACTAAAATTGGCCAGCCCATCACTAATCAATGGAGATCAATACAAACTATCCATGAGAAAATTGAATTGATAGAAATGGCCCAAGTAGAGATTCAAAAGGCCAGAGCATTATTGGGAAACATGCCCGAACAGGCCAATAGACTAATTCATTTTTTGAATACTCATACCAAAGAACAACTAGCAGCTCTAGATATTAGGGACAGAACAGGTACTATATTGACAGTTAAAAAGGTGTGAACCATGAGGAATTTTATACAAAATCTGGAGAGAAAGTGCCAAGAAATGCAGATAGAAATAAATGCTTTTACAGAAAAGTTTACAG
The DNA here is from genome assembly GCA_000404065.3 of Pinus taeda. Lineage (NCBI taxonomy): Eukaryota > Viridiplantae > Streptophyta > Pinopsida > Pinales > Pinaceae > Pinus > Pinus taeda. Next base: position 129,813 of record APFE030552563.1, read on the forward strand.
TCTTGCAGCAAAAGGGTCTACCTAGTTTGTTAACCAGCAATCAGAGACTTTTGACACATGAACAATATGCTCACAGGGTGAATACATATGTTTCCAATCAGATCACAGCATCATCAAGCACTTCAGAAGACATATCACCTCCCTCTGGATAGAGCTTATATGACAAGTTGGAAAATCTGTTCTATATTGAGCATGACACATCTTTTTGAAGTCCAACCCAATTTCTACAGGTATACTGAAGCTGATGAAATACTGATAAAACTAAAAGACACTAGTTGCCAACAAACCAATGGTGGCAGAGCATGTTAGAGGTTTTACCAAGGTAGTTTTACTTCTCTTTTTGATCATCTGCATTTAATCAACTTCAATGCACGTGCCACATATCATAAAAATGAAAACAACAGAGGAAGGAACTCACGCCAAAACACATTAAAGCGGAATCAGGCACAGATGAAAGGGTTGGGACAGCAATGCATGAACACAAAATAAAGAGAGAGCCACCAGCCGACTCATTGAGTTAAAAAGTAAAATATATCTGACCACCTAAGGCAGCCAGCACCGCAACAATTACTCCTACATTCATTGCCCTATGTTTTCAATGTCATTTACTTCCTTTGTAGAAGTAGATGGATAAAGTTATTGCTTGATATTTTCTCTATGAGATATTTTGTAACTCTTTTTATATAAATATCTCCCCAAGAGATGTATTCGGGGTTGGTGATATCTCTTCTAGACTGTGCTGTAACTCTAAGGATTTTTAATACAAAGGCTGTTGAAGTTCATTGTTGCTGCACCGTCTGAATGTGGATTTGAGGCTCTTGGTCCTGCTATAGGATTCTTGCGTCTTTCTATGGATCAATAAGTCATCCTAACCTGCATTTTGTAGTTTCTATGTTTTCAAATTTCATACATGTTTCATAATCTTAGTAACAGAGAAAAATAATAGCCCATAATTTGTTTAAATACTCTATGTGTTCAATCTATGTTTTCTTCAGAATTAGCATAAACAGGAATTCTTAGCTGCTCCTATTCCCACTAATTCTTTCACTTTGAATATTAACAAGGAATTTTTTACTTCTCCTTGATCATACTCATGCATTTTCCCTCTGCCAACATGATGAAGGATTCTTAACTGCCCTTCACCCACTGGATTTCATTCCATCTATTTCCATATTATAAAATTGTTCCAAGATTGATTACCTTGCTCTGTAGGATCACCTTTAGTCAAAGAAATCATATTCAGCGGTTCACCCTCATAGACTCCATTAGCCCAATGGAATAAACTGTTCAAACTTGCATCCTAGTTCTGTCTAATATCACCATGCAAAACTCAAAACAAAAACCCCTGTACATCATAAATAGCCTAAAATACCTCAAAACAAAGCTAAATTATAAAGAGAGAGCCCTCTTTGGATGCAAATTGGCTAGGAACTACGTCTAAAAGATTGGTTAGTGGTTACCTCGGTCATATTCCCTCCTAGTTGTTAGGTTCCTATACCAATAGGTTTCATTTTTCATGATTGACTGGAGAAGTGCCAAATATGTTCATCCTTTCCATGCTGCAAAGGTTCCATATTTTGAAGAATTTCACTATGTACAGTTGCTTGACTCTTATCATGGTTCATGAATGGCCATACAACTTAATCTTGGCTAGGTTCATATTTCAATTTACTTGTCTTAGAATAGAGAATAAAGGTCTATCCAAATAGTTCAAGCTTGGCAGATGAGTAGATAGGTAGAGAAGCAAAGGAGCCCAACTGTTTAATATGGGCCTTTGGAAGAGATAATGGTAGATTTAGAGAGGATGGAAGCTAAAAGAAAAGAAGAGAATTAAGGTTTGCTAGTTCAAAATCACCCAATCAAAATGAAGAAAAAATGTTAGGAGTAATAGGATGGGTAAGTAATTTTGATGTTGTAGAAGCGGTTGCATGAGTGATCCTCTTTCTCAAAGATAATTCATCTCTTATGAATATCATAAATATCATGGCAAAGTGTGGTGATAAATCAGATGTTGCGTGTCTAACTCCCCCTCATTCTTCTCCCATCAATCACTCACTAACCTCCCTCCAAGGACACTGAGGTCTGCTTAGTACTCCTAGTTTACTTCATTTCATGAAAAATACTAAGTGAAAACTTAGTTTTTACTTAGGAAGAGAAGCCACATTTCTTGTGTAAAATATTGATTTTCTCCTAAAGCCTAAGCTATTCACCTCTGCTACTAAAAACCCTCTCATTTCCCTAAGCCTAAGTTTCTAACTCTAAAACTTAGCGCTTCCCTTCAAAACCCATATTAACATGCTAACTCTATTATATAGCTCCTAAATAATATTTCCCCTCCCATACTATGTAAAAATACATAAAAACCTTGAAATTATTTAATATCCAACCCCTGGCAATTATAGCCATATATCAAAGTTTTTCGGGAATTATTGGTTCACTTGGAATCTTATAATAACCCCTCCGCATACATAAACTATGGAATTTATTTAACCCTTGGTTAAATAAATAATTGCGCCCACAAAAGCCCAATAACCAAAGGTTATAACCCAAAAACATTACAAAAAATTGAATATTATATGGGTCCCTCGCACCATAGACCTCCCTCATCTCCGCATCCCGTCCACCGTTAGATCGGGGCCCTCAGATTGGATGGTCCGTGACCGTATCGTGACCCCTCCAGCGCCCAATCGTTACCTTTTGGGCAAATGGTGGCTTTTCCGCCGTACAGGGGACACGCATTGCCCGCCTGGCACTATCGTGACCCCACCGCCCAAAACTGCCTTTGCTCAAAAGCGGTGCGAAAAATACCTCTTACCACCCCGCTGCCTCCTCGTTGACGTCATAACCACGTCATTTGCTGACATCACTCCTTGTCATCTGCCCATGTCAACGCCACATCATCCGATACATGACAAACATTGCGTCATGCTGACATCATTACAAAAAAGTGCCAAAAAGCTTGTAAAAGCTGAATTTTTGTTAAAAGTCCACGAAAATGACATTTTTCGTCCACTTCTGTTTATTTTGTTTACAAAGCCTGTGCATGCAATTTATGACGACTCCGTAGACAAAATTCAAATCCACCACCCCATCCAGCTCATTCTGGCATTCGACTTGGCAATTCGACACTCCAACTTGCAAATTACTAGTAGCTGTGTCCAAAACCCAGGTATTTACCCGCTGCACCCATGAACCTACATTTTGAAACTCTTTCAACGTAGATAATGCCAAAAAGCCCTATTTTGCATTGAATTCTATCTCCGCTTTCCACACAAGTGCACCAAAACTACTATGTTGTCTATTTTTCACCAAAAAACCTGAACATTTTGTGTCTCTTCTAAAAATTCCATCCACTGAGTCAAATTCAAGCTCATTCTAGTTTGCAATTCTCAAATAAAAGGCCCTAAATTGTTCTTTTCCATTTTTTACTGAAAAAGTCTCTCCAAGCTACGTTTTCTAATACAAATTTTACCCAGCAAGTTAAAAACGAATCGCTCCAGTCTTCAAATCCTCTAAAAAAAGCCCAAAGCTGTTGTTTTACTCACTGTTGCTGTGCATACGCACATTCCAATTAAAAAATCACAAGAGAATTTACAAAACGGAAGCCCTTGCTCCAGTGGCCCTCAATGTGGCCCCTCTCAACGCTCCACATAAAGGACTTGAATGGTTACCCCTAGCTGACAAGGATTTCCAAATCAAAGATTTGAATGGCCATAATCTCATCTCTAGGCCTTCTGTGAGATCAGGAACAACTACAAAAACAAAGCTGATATCTTTGGAATTTGGGAGTCCAATATGCCCATGTACTACCTCCCTTGTGTCAATGTTTTTCCTGACCTCATTCACCTATGCCATGCCAATTATGAGCCCACTCAAAGGGCAGTGATGTCTCGTTTTGGAACAATTTTATTTTATATCACCCCTGAATCTATAAATGAAATGTTGTATTTTAAGCCAACTGGGCCTTTCACTCCTCTTTCCATGGGATGCTTACTTGATCAAGGTGCCAAACTGCCAAGCTCATAGATAACCAGAATAGCCCAGATGTTTATGAGGCCAGATTGCCAACCTCAGCAACCTCCTCCTTATCTAGACTCTTGGTTTACTAAAGCAGGAAAATTCCTCCTTAACATGATAGCCTACGTCTTGGGATACAAAACTAATGAATATGTTGATGAAACCCCTCTGGTTCTTTTATCAATATTCACTCTAGGATAGCCACCTGCTATCAAATATGATTATGCCACCTTCATTGCTGATAAGATGCATGAGTAATTCATGAGCATGGACAGGGAGGGAGTTTTCAAATATACATCATACATATATCATCTGTTTCTTTACTATCAACCAGATAGTTTTCAAATTCCCATTAGAAAACTGGATTCTAAAGGAGAAAGAAGGTCTGTGATATTCTGGACCTTAGTCTTCCACCATGTGTATGAGTCACCTTACACCTACTGTGAATTCATTGATCTGTTCATACATCCAGCCTCTTCTTTACTAATGACAAGTCCTCCAGATATACTTTCTGGTGAAATGCAGAAGATTCTACAGCTCTCCAAGAGCTACAACATAGGTGACTAGTACTTTCACCAGAATCACACTGTAATCCGAATATATGGCTATGAGATGTGCCCCTACAAATTGCCAAAATATGTGCCAATGAGACTGTTTGCACTAGAATACTCTAGACAATTTATCCAAGCAGATGTAATCCATTTCTGTGGGGCCAAGAAAAAGGCACAACTCAAAATAAGAAATCAGCTGGGCCCTTTATCTTCAATAAAAGGGAAGCCTAGCAAGAGGCTGGCGACATTTTAGGGCACCAACTTAAGTTGAAACAGAGTTTTTATTGGGCACGATATGACCCTAATCATTTCATAAGTTATAGGAAGGTGAAGAATAAGATTCCAACATATGCTCATTGCAAAATCCATGAAATCCAACAATATGCTAATAAAAAAGAGTGGTTAGAGGGCACATTAGTGGAGGAAATAACCGAGGAAGATAAACTGGAAAAAGCAATGAAAGAGCTTAAAAAGGGGCTTGACCTGGACTCTTTTGGACAGGTATCCTTCAAGCTGCCTCAGCACATAGGAGGTGACACATCTTTTGCTGGGACTTCTCAGCAACCGTCACAAAAGGCCAGTATAGGATTAGCAAAAGGTAAGGAGGTGATAGATACAGAACAACAAACAATGGCAGAACAACCTGCCACGTCAAAATAACAGCGTCAAGGGCAAGTTCCCCCAGCTCAAACCAAGGCACCGGAAGTCCCAGTACTACAGACTCCTCAAAATGAGGAAAAAAGTAGAAAGAGAGATAGAGAAGAGGGTAACCCTACCAGTGGATTAGCAGAACAACCAAGAGATAAGAGGTAGAGATTGAATCCCTATTCCGAGGAGGAATTTTTAGAAGAAACCATAGGCAGCATGAGGAATGAGGAAAGGACTGAGCAACAAACCTCTCCAATGGCGGGCACATCAACTAGCTCATTCCAGCAAGAGCTAGGGAAGCAACATAGTGTGGAAATTTCATCCACCAGGCCTCAAAGCAAGCAAGGCTCAGATATTAAGAAAAATTTCACCAAGAGAAAAGAAAAGAATGATCCAGTGAGGATGCAACTTTATAATCATCTGATGAGGACAACACCCACCAATCAATAAAGGCTAATGTATGCTTATGATATTCAGGAAACAAGCCCAAAATACAACAACCACAATCAGCTTCTGATTATATTAGAACCAATCTGGAAGTTCTCTCTAAAGACATCCACCCAATAGACCAGATTGAATTACACAAACAAACTGGGGAAATGGTGTACTCCACCTTGGAAGACAAGGCATTGCTTGCCCACAAACTGCAAAATTCATTGCACAATACCTCTACCCAATTAGAATTGGAAAAGGCTTCCTCCTTAGCCAAGGATAATAGGATTAAGTCCTTAGAAGAAATTATCATTGAGCTTGGGCATGATCCAAAGGATGTAAAGGGCTTCAAGGCACTCATAAAGAAAAAAGAGGAGGATATAGCTGCACTGAGGAGACAATTAAAGATACATGTTACCATGCATCCACAAAGAACAGAGCTGGTACAGAAAAAGGAAGAGGAAGACATGGTGGACTTATTGATAAGGATTATTCAAAGGTTAAATGATACGGAGAAAGAATTGGAGAAAGCATTGCAAGCCAAGCAGGGAGAGTCGACCTCCCAGCCACATGAAATAGCTCCAACAGTTGCCATTACCCCTCCCACAGTTGCAGTAGTAGTCCCTCCCACTGTCCCAGCATCAATAGAAGGTACCTCAGCTTCATCAGCAGCAACAACAATAGCCCCAGATACTAGCACGGGCATGGAAGAGATGATGAAGGCAATAAAGGAGATAGAACTCCAAATGGCAGAGCTAAAGGAAGCCAAAGATAAACTGGCCAAGTTAGAGGTAAGCTATGATAAATCTAAAATAACTATGGCAGAAAAAACAAGAGAGGTAAAGGCCTTGGAAAATAAGGTAAAATCCTTGGAGAAAGATCTTACTCTTCATAAACCTCGATTAGAAATCAAAACAATTTTGTGTACTAAAATTGGCCAATCCATCACTGATCAATGGAGGTCAATATAGACTATCCATGAGCAAATTGAATTAATAGAAATAGCCCAAGTAGAGATTCAAAAGGCCAGAGCATCATTGGGAAACATGCCTGAACAGGCCAATACACTAATTCATTTTTTGAATACTCATACCAGAGAACAGCTAGCAGCTCTAAATATCAGGGACAGAACATGCACCATTTTGACAGTGAAATAGGTGCTGACAATGAGGAATTTTATACAAAATCTGGAGAGAAAGTGTTAAGAAATGCAGATAGAAATAAATTCTTTTACAGAAATGTTTACAGCCTTGCAGCAAAATTTACAGCCTTGCAGCAAAAGGGTCTACCCAGTTTGTTAACCAACAATCAGAGACTGTTGACACATGAACAATATGCTCATAGGGTGAATACATATGTTTCCAATCGGATCACAACATCATCAAGCACTTCAAAAGACATAGCACCTCCCTCTGGATAGAGCTTATATGACAAGTTGGAAAATCTATTCTATATTGAGCATAAAATAACATATCTTTTTGAAGTCCAACCCAACTTCTGCAGGTATACTGAAGTTGATGAAACATTAATAAAAATGCAAAGACACCAGTTGCCACCAATGGTGGCAGAGCATGTTGGAGGTTTTACCAAGGTCGTTGCAATTTTCCTTTATCATCTACATTTTTATCAAATGTCAAAACACGTGCCACATATCATAAAGATGAAAACAATAGAAGGAGGAAATCAGGTTGGGACTGTAGCTCACTAAAGCAGGAGCACGCACAGATGAAAGAGCCGGGACATCAACTCAACAACGCCAATAAAAGAAAGGCTATCAGCAGACTCATAGGGTGTAAAAATCAAACTTATGTAATCAATTAAAGTGGCTAGCACAGCAGCAACTACTTCTACATTCATTTCTCCCGGTTTCCAATAGCATTTATTTCCCTTGTTAAAGTAGATGGATGAAGTTATTGCTTGATATTTTCTTCACAAGATATCATGTAACTCTTTTTTATAAATACCTCCCCAAGAGATTTATTTGTAGAAATTTTGAATAATATGACACTTATTCACAAGGATTATCCCGATTATACACTAATTGCGGAATACATGCATAATACATAACCTCCTATACGTTGATCATCAATTTACAGAAGCAGAAACAATAACATGCGCACATAGAAGCATCAATCACACATATCAACACAGTATTTTCATGCAGAAAGCATCTCGCTAAAAACCCCAACTATATGCATATTATATTGATTGAGAACATGTAACAATACATAGTACAATACGCCTCACAAGTACTCAGTACTATCTCCACCTGTTACACACAAACTAGCTCAGATCTGAATCAATCACTGGCTCAAATCTCCTCCGCTGCTTGCCTGCCTCCACTGCGCAATCCTGCATAGAGAATACTGATGAATGAATGATCCAAATTCGTATTTCCCTTGGATATACCACGCAATTCTCATTGCTAATACTCAATCCCACTGATTGTGCAAATATCATGCTCAACTATAGTCACAACTAATAGTTGTCTTGCCCTTTCACTCATCTCTAACACTTGTCTCCACTGAACTGTCCATGCACTAAGTTAACTAATGTATTCTTCAGTTGCTTTATGAGTTAATAACTAGTGAATTAATTAATAACTAATTCACACCACTCATCACTTAGTCTATTGATCAGTTAGACTAAATACAACTAGTTCAACTAAGTCAAACTGAACACAACTCTATCAACTCCTGATCCAACTCCACAGAACTCAATCACTGAAGTCCTCCATGCAATAGCTCAAGTAACCCATAAGAACCACGTATTTCCTTCTGGCAGCTACATGTGCCACATCCGTAGCTCGAACTGAAGCACTCCAAGAGAATAAGATAATGTTTATAGTCCAAATATTATTAAGAGCTAATAATATTCGACTGTTCTATTTTTAGATTGGTAGTCTAAAAATAGACTCCGCCCATATGTCTAAAAATAGAGGTCCATCTATTTTTACCAACTTGACTAATCATCCACAAATAGCATCTTGCAACTCATAGAGCATGATCCATATGCCTAAAAATAGACTTTGAGCCAAAAATAGCCTGCGGGACCACTTAGTGAAGGTGACTCCTTTCCACTAAGCTCCATCATATTGTTGCATTCTCAACATGCATTTCTTGTTGCACACTTTTCGACAGTCCCTCTCAACAAGAAAGGCTTCCTCTCAAACCCGATCTTGTAACTCTAGAATGTTCTGCATGCAACACATCTGCCCGGTCCACTTTGCTCCAACAACACTTGGAACAAAAACACTACCAACTGACCACTCTATTGGGCTAGGAACATACTCTGATGTTGAAGCTCTACCTGCTGTGGACAAGTGCTCCCTCTCTAACATCTTCGCTACTGCAACATCTCCATGCATCTTGCACAATTGTAAACCTCTCTGTGCCACCTAGCACTGTGCAAAACACTTGTGCCTCTCGCATTGCTACAGCTTGCATGTTATGCGCTGTCCTGGGATTCCTTGCATTGTCGCTCTCTCTGCCACTCCATCCGCATCTATCTCTACCCAATCAGTCAGTTCCTGCTACTCCACATCGGGGCTCCTGTAGCAAGGCCTCATCCAATAGGTTGGGTACCTCAAGGATCCTGCCCCTCCTCCTTGGGACTATCAATCCACATCACCCCACCTCCTACCTGGAGGTATGGCTGCATGCGATCCCTCAGCCCACCTGGCTCAAAGTTTCCCCCTATTGGAGGTCTCTGCATGAGTAGATGTCTCTACTCGAACTCCTCTCAGCTTCCCTTGTTGTGGCTGCTTCACAACCTCCTGAAGCTACTGCACCAATCGTGGCTCCTCCACAATTGTCTGAGACTTCTTCTGGCTCTGCATGTTGAGAGGTAATATACCCTCCCTCTCAACCACCAAGTCTCCATCAGTTGCCTTGCTGCTCAAGGCTTTGCATGCATCTTGAACCTCAAGAGCATACAGGTTCTTGACCCGTGAACCAATCTGCTTCACTTGTCTAGTGATGATGTGTCTAAGGAAAACCTTTCCCTAACTGAAGACTACATCATAGCCTCTGTCTTCCAGCATCGCGATTGACACCAAGTTTCTCTTCAGTCCTGGTACATACTTGACATCGGTCAAGGTAAGGTGAGCTCCATGCTCCCTCTGAAAAATAACCGTGCCTACACCTGAGACACTATACTTCTCATCATTACCCATCCCTATGAGTATCTGGAGATCTTTCTCCTCCAAAGTACTGAACAAACTTTTGTCACCGGTCATGTGGAAAGAAGCTCCACTGTCAAGAAACCAACCACTTCCCATCATGGATGAAACCATGCATGCGAAGAGTGTGAAATCCAACTCAAACTGTGAAGCAAGTGCCTCACCTTCAGATCCTTCCTCGGATCCCTTCTTGGACTTCTTCTTTGGGCAATTAGTAGCATAATGGCCCAACTCATGACAACGAAAGCATCTCACCTTCGACTTGTCAACCTTATTCCCATCATTGGAAGAACTGGATTCAGAAAGAGAAACCTTACCCTTCCCCTTCTTCACCTTACTCGCTAAGGCATAGTTCTCCTCATCATGCATAGATGAAGAACTGTCTTTGGTGCTCCGCCTGATCTCCTCCTGCACAAGATCTGACCATAGTATTTCCCATCCTGGCAACTTCTCCCGACCATTGACAGAGTCCTGATAGGAATGCCAACTCTTCGGAAGACCAAGGAGAGCCAAGCTCACCAAGTCCTCATCATTGACAGTAACCCCCACACTTCCCAGCTCATCTCGACACTGGATGAATTTCGTGAGATACTGGGGCATACTATCATCCTTCTCGCATTTGATGTTTCTGAGTTTATCTTTGAGCGCTAGCTTCCTCTGATCACTCTTGCTTTGGAATAATTCTGTCAATGATTTCCACATCAAATATGGAGTAGCCTTTCCATGGAGGCTGGACATAATGTGATCCTTCACGCCCTCCAACAGAATCCTTCGACATTTTTGCGATCTTCTTTTGCCAAGCATTAGCTTGAGTAGCATCAGTAGGCTTTGGGATATCCGTATCTATGAACTCCTTCAGCCCGTTATCATCCAATACTGCCTCCATCCTGTCCTTCCATGCAATATAGTTTGAGATGCCCTCAAGAGCATACTCCAATCGCAATCCGTTGAAAGACATTGCTGCGTTGTCACCAAGAAAACACTGCTGCAAATTCGAATTCCACCAGCAACCAACTCAACCGCCTCGGATCTAAGATTCGTGAGAACACAATATTTCTCGTACAGAGATTGACTGTATGGGTTTTTACCAGATATTTCGCCTTCCAAAGGAAGGATGAATCCAGAGGCTACCTGGCCCGATTACAGGCTCTGCCTAGAGAAATAGAATGTAAACACTTCCTGAATAGTAGAACTGATGATCAACAGCTCTGATACCATGTAGAAATTTTGAATAATTTAACACATATTCAACAGAGATTATCCTGATCATGTACTATTGCGGAAAAACATACACAATACATAAGCTCCTCTACGTTGATCATCAATATAGCAGCATCAATAACAATAAAACATCAAGAGCATTCACACATTAACACAGTATGTATCCCGGGGAAAGCATCTCGCTAAAAAACCCCAACTATCTGTATATTAATGATTGAGTCATGTAACATTACACAACATAATACTTCTCACAAGTATCTCCACCTCTGTTACACACAATACAGCTCAGATCTGATCTCCAAATCTCTTCCACTGCTTGCCTACCTCCATTGCTCAATACCTGCTCAAGAACTGATGAGAATGGCTCACCAAACTCGTTTTACACCTGCAAAATAGTCACTCGCTCTTTGTGGACGTGAGCATAAGCTAAAATGTGGGCAAATACGTGGGCAAACTCATTGGCATACTCTATCCCTTGATTGTGCAAATCATCATGCACAACTATAGTCACAACTGATAGCAATCTGATCCTCTAACACCTGTCCCTGCTGAACTGAACATGCACTGACGTGCAACTGAGTTAACTGATGTATTCATTAGTTGTATTATGAGTTAATAACTTGTGAATTAATTAATAACTAATTCACCCAACTCATCTCTAGTCTATTTGCCAGTTAGACTAAATACAACCAGTTTAACAAAGCTAAACTGAACACAACTCCATCAACTGCACCTCCAGTCCACTAAACTCAACTCACTTGAGTTCTAACTGAAGTCCTGCATGCAACTATTAGTCATCCCATAGGTAACCACGTATTTCCTTCTAGGATCTGCATGTACCACATCCGTAGCTCATCCTGAAGTGCTCCAAGAGAATAAGACAAAGTTTATAGTCTAAATATTATTATGAGCTAATAATATTTGACTGTTCTATATTAAGACTGTGGTGTCACTCCGCTGTGGTCTAAAAATAGAAGTCCATCTATTTTTCCAACTTGATCAATCATCCATAAACAGCAACCTGCAATCCATAGACATGATCCATATGTCTAAAAATAGACATAGTGTAAAAATAGACTTGCGCCAAAAATAGTCTGCGGGCCCACTTAGTGAAGGCGACTCCTTTCCACTAAGCTCCATCATCTTGTTGCATTCTAAACAAGCATTTCTTTTTGCACACTTTTCAACAGAGAGGAATGAGGAACATACACTTCTTGAGGTTAAGCGCGATTTGGTATCTTTGGCAAGTATTTAGCATCAAGCGTAAGCTCGCTACATGTTGTTTAACCAGCCCAAATACAATCCAGTCATCACAATAAACTTCCAAGAACTTTTCAATATATTCCTTAAATCCTCCATCAACCACACACGAAATGATGGCAGGCACGTTCTTCAACCCAAATGCCATGATAGTGTATTGAAAGCAGCCCCACTCAGTCGCGAAGGTTGTCTTGCTCCTATCTTCTTGTGCGAGTTTGATCTAGTGGTACCCTGAGAAGTCGTTAGTGAAAGAATATGATTCCTACCCATTGACATTATCCAACACCTCATCTATGAATGAAGTTGGGAATGAATAGTTCACACAAGCGTCATTCAATTTTCTGAGATCCACGCATATTCTTATCTCGTCCTTTTGCTTCTTTTCTTACACCACCATTGGACTTACCTAAGGAGATTCTTCCACCGGCTCAATGATTCCTGTTGCGAGCATTTTTTCTAGTTCGACGTGGACCTTCTCCTTGTATTTCAGATTTAACTGGTAAGGCCTCTGCGTAACTAGGTTCGCGCCAGGTTTCAACGTGATCCTCATCATTCCTAAATCTTCGATGATTCCATTTAAATCCATAAACTTGGTCAAGAATAAGTCCTCATACTTTCTGAGCACCTCAGTGACCTTATCCATCGTAGCATCATCCCATTAGTCATCGAGCATTGTAAGATTAGGTTTGGCCTCCATACTAATGTTCACCCACTTCGTTTTTACCAGCACGATGACATCAGGGTTCTCAACCTTTGGTCCTTGAACCTCGCGATGGCATTCTATTTATGGAATGTTAATTTTCCTCGGATCTTCATCTTCTTCTTCAAGGCTTACATTATAACATTCGAGCGTGCAGGTCAGCTAAGTAGACCATTCAGGCTGAATCAATTCTACTAGCTCTAGTGGTATCCAAAATATAGTTGCCTTTACCTCTTGTAGCACTTCATAAACATTGTCCCACAATCTATCCTCAAAATTGAAGGTCATAATGAACCCTTCGCATAGGATATCCCATTCACTTGTCCCATGGTAGAGCTCTGTCTCTATATACTAATTCATGGGTATAACATCTAGGGTATGACAAAATAGGTGCATCCACTTAGGTTGTGGCTTTTCTCTATAGACCTTCGTTCACTTGGCTAGGTGTGCACGTGGATCATCCTATCCATCATACTTGTCTACTAGTCGTATCTTAGGCTTCCCAAACTATGTGTGCATCATTCTCCTACATTCACACAAATCTTTAAATCTCCCTTTGTGCGTACCCCGCCACCTTGCGGGTGTAGTGTGCAGTGCCCAATTCAAGGCCTAGAAATGTTGCTTTTCTGGAACCTCCATTTCAAACTTATGTAGGAAAATACCTACCTCACTTAACCCATCATAAGTAGGCAGATCCCTCACTTCTGTCGATACATAGTGTAGTGACCTTGTCATCATGTTACAATTAAGTGTGTTTACCTAGTGTAACCGATTCTGCCATCATTCTATCTCCTCATCTGAATCTAAAGTGTAGGAGTTTTCGCTCTCCCATGAAATTTTTCCATCCATAGTGGGATTTACCCAATATTTCTCTCACGTGGTTATCTTGTAGATACAGTCCAAATCGTCGTCACTTTCATAGTCATGCATCAGCTCTGTATAGCGTGATCCTTCCATAGATTCCAAGGGTATAACTATGCTCAGAGACTTCTTCTCAAAAATCATCTTGCGCTTCTTTATATTAATCACCCCATTCATGTTAGTGGCCCAATTAATTCCTAAGAGTGTGGGGTAGGGATTGGTGTCATCAACAATCTCTATCACTTCAAATTCTACTAGCGCGCTTTCTCCCTCATTATCCATGGTGATTCCCTCCAATCATCCCATGGGTATTATCTTCTGTTGGTTCACCATTCACAGCTGAATAGGAGACCATTGCAGTGTAGGCCTCCCCATGTGCTCCCATGTCTGCTTCGGCAGAACGTTCGTGTCTGATCCTAAATCTAGAATTACTTGGTCTATCTCATATTCTCCAATCTGTGTGATTAGCCTCATTTCTCTCCCCGTCCTCGTTGCATGCTTTCCAATCTTCCTGACTACATGCAGTTCTCTTGGTGCGGTCCCAGTGCATATATTAATGAGTTCCTGCAATCCTTTTACAGCCTTACTATCACACAGTAGCTCCATGCATGTTTCCAGGAACATCATAAGCATAGATGGGTCCATTTTCGGCTTTGGTATATCTTTGTTTCCTCAAGTGGAGGCATCAACGAAGCTCTTCTTAGCTTCCATGAAGGTTTCCTTAGCACACTCCAAATCAAACTTTGCTTCTTTAGTCTGAGCCTTGCGAACCCAAGTACTATCTTCGAGTTGTTTGCCTTTATCATCTCCCATCGCGATTCCACTTCGGAGCACAATTTTCACATTTGGATCTTCCTCGCATGGCTCAAACCTGATCATTTGCAGGTTCTGAGTCAGGGGAGGTGGTAGCTCCCCCTTGTCGCGTATCCTAGCTATCAGGTAGGACAATCCTCCATTTCATTATCAAACAAGGTACAATACAGACATGATGGGCGTGTTGGATTCATACAGTCACGAGCATAATGTCCTGGCCCTCCACAATTGTAGCATATCAGCTGTCCATGATGTCTTCTAGATCCTCCTCCACCTCAGCCTCATCCATGCCCCTGAAATCTGGTTCGCACCACTCCTGTGTTTGTGTCTTGGGGCTGCATTTCAGCCTAAACTCTATAGGTGGGAGTTCTATCCATCATCAAATCATAGCTTCTACAAGTGCGCTCATCATGTCCTACTGACCTACAAAAGCTATAGAACAATTGTTATGAATTCTGTGTGTACTTTTGTAACAAATGGTAGTTGTCCGTAGCATGCTTTCCTCCTGTTTGACAAATCGCAAACCATAAAATAGGTGCCACGTCAGGTCTTGCTTGCACTTTGAACCTTAATAGCATCAGTCCTCCTCCCACAAGGTAATATATGAACACAGGGTAGTGGTCCTTATCATGACCCTAACCCTTGCATTTTTCACTCCACACCTCTTCACACACTTCTAGTCAAGTTGTCTTGTCCTGTTCTAGACTCTGCATCTTAAGGCATAAGTTTTCCAATTGTGGGTGGATCTATTGAACTCCCAAGTAAGGATCCTACATCAGGGTTTCATGTGGCCTCATCATGATCTCCAAGGCTTTTGCCTGAGTCATTAACCTTTGTTGCAACAAGTCTTTCCTCAAATGTGATGTTAGCGAGGCTACAAACCATTCATGGTGTCGTCCATCTATCAAAGTCATATTAGCTTCGCGAATCATACACACCCGTCTCTAATCCAGCTCCCAAGGAGTCTCACTTGGTAGCATTGTGATCTCTTTGAATCCAATGATTGACTACGCTTTTGACTTTGGCTTACTAAATTATCTATTTAGCGCAATTTGGATATCTGCAATTCCTGCATTCAAATTGTCATTAGAATGCTTAATATACCAGGTCAGTGTGCGATCCTACAAAGCACTGACCAGTGTTTCTTTCTTTATATTATCATCGATAACTCCATTCGTTTCCCATACGGCTCTTATCATGAACCAAAACTGGTCCAGATTTTCATTTCCTACTCCCCTGAACATAGGAAAATTTATCGCACTTGCCATATTGACTCGGGGTGGTAGTGGAGGTGGTACGGGTGAAGATGGAGGTGAAGGTAGTGAAACTAGTGGTGTGGGTGGGGGTGGTATGCACGAAATTCTCTTCCTTATCAAATGGATCACACTTCGCAGTGAGATGTTCGTGGATTCTTCCTCATCCCTTCTTGGAGGTGAAATCAAAGGCTATTCTCTGGTCCCTTACTTCCTTCATTTCTATAGGTTTTTCCACTTCGCGTAGCTCCGGACATAAAGTTAATTGCATAACCCTCTTTTCACACAATATCATTTTAATCCATGTATTCAGAGACTTTACGTACTTACCTCGCGGTCCTTTGTGGAGGCGTTACTCCGCTTTGCTATAGATGACTGAGGTATCTACTGCAAACTTAGTAATGAATCCTCCTATAATTCAATCGAGCCAGTGATCAACAGCGCGCGTGATCTTATCCTCCAGTGCTTCAAATCTGTGCACCAACTCTAAGGTCCCCACAATAGGATTGTCAAGTTTCCACCTTCCATGGCTATTTTCTAGCTTCGCAATCCACTCATACAACTTATTAGGGAAATATGGGAAGAAGATTTCATGGATCTCTATGTACAGGTAGTAGTCTAACCACTCTTCTTTTATGAATCGCAGATTCCTGTTCTCCTGCATCGCGAACTTGTGAATTCTTCTATCCAACCAACCTTCAATTTCCTTCCTAGTTGGATTCCACTGATATGACATCAAACATCTCTATGTATATTCTAGTCCCGGCAACAGAACCATTTGTTGGATTGAGGGCTCCTGACCCAGGTTCAGAGTTAATTAGCCAAACAAATCCCTATACTACTGGCCCTTTCAGCAACAGCCCTTAGAGCACAAATTGAGGTCTCATCCAAAGCAGTATGGAGGAATGTTGGAACCAAGTTTCCGCACTGAGATGTCTGAGGGGTCAGTTTAGTCCAACTGTAAATACCTTCACGCAGGTCACTTTGTGCACTATTCTGACCTGTGAGGCCTTCACGATTTGTTATAATTGCCTTCACGTAGCCTTAACCAAGGGATCAGGTGGTTTTTCGTTGCCTTAACAGTGATCTACACTACTTCCCTAAGTCACACCGTGTAGCTTACTTATCTTCTTATAACAGTTAGTTATCTCTGCGTAAACAAACACTTTAACTTATATTCACTTTATCAACACATTCATATAAGTTCACACATCATATATACAATAGAAATGCAATTTATATCTGATACATTCAATGCACAAAACAGGAAAAAGATACACATAAATGATGTAAAAATTCTCTTTATTACTTCTCCAAAGATTACAGACTCAACCCGCCCTGCGCACTCAGCTATAGAGCCTTCTCCTACTCTATGACCCAAAGACTTGACTCTACACTTAGATAAGACTCAATTCTCCATCATTAGATCTTACTGACTTACTTCTTCTCTTTACAACTTAGAGCCTTGCTCTATTTATACAATCCCATGGTCCACAAACCATGGGTAGATATCTAAAGTCAACATTACATTACAAAAATGTGGGCAGATAACCCTACTCATTTACAATCTTCACGCTCCATGCCCACAAAATGTGGAGTCTTTACATCGGGTTTGGTCAAAATTTGGGCATTAAGCCCCAAAACTTCCCTTGGGGAATCCCACGCCCAACATTGGGACACTATTATATCTCTATTGGTCTTTCCTTTTATGGTCTAGTGATCTCAATCGGGCATGAGATCATGGAGAAATAGCTCTTGCATAATTAAAAGCAACATTGGGGATTTTGTAAATGTGCTTCCAATAGATTGATGTACATTGCAATAAAAAATTAATTAAAATGAACCTTCTTCCTAAGGAAAGCCATTTGTAAGACAATAGAGAGACTCTATTCTCTAGTTTTGGTAATAGTTAGGACTAGTATTGTTGGAATGGGGTCCCCTCAGTAAGTTTTGGGGTTAAAATAATCCAAGTTTCGATGTATTTTTTGTTAAGTAATGTAAAGTCTCCACAATTTTTGGATGCAAAGCGCGTAGATGGTCAGGAGTCAAAGGGGTTTTAGCCCCTTGTTTATCTAAAGCTTAAGTTAGCTTTGGGACCCACCCATGGTCCACGAACCATGGGATTGTATGTAAAAGGCTATAAATAGGTGTGTCTTAGAGAGCCTAAGGCATGTTAGAAATAATGATGGATGTAACGGGTCAATAGAAGTGAATTATTAATGCAGAGAAGTGGGTTAGATAGGAGAGAAAGGCTCTGCATCTAAGTGTGTAGAGGCGGTAGAGTCCGCAGCTGAGTGCACAAACCCCTACAGCTGAGTGCACAAGGTAGTTTTGAGTTTTTAAAGTTGAATTGAAGATAAATAAATAAGATTACCGAAGAAATGTTGTGTATATCTATTTATCTCTGTTTACCTCTATTTACGATATATGTTGTGGATGAATAATGTGTTATGAAATATTGATCTAACGATGCATGATTCTATTCAATAACTATTAGATGATGTATGCAAGCATGTTTATGTAATTTCATGAAGACTCTGATGAATTATCTAATGTTTATTAATAATGTAATCTTATTAGTGCGAACCCTAATTTAGGATTGTTCTCTGACATGCATAAGTGGATAAATCAACTAATAAAGGTTCGTAAAAGCCAATAGTAGACCTTCATGAAGGTCTGAAATCTATTTGAATAGAGTTATAATACTGAGGTCTAAGGGCTTATTGACCTGCATGAAGGAATATTTGAGGCGCTAAAAGACATCACACTTGTATTTGGATGCAAAAAATTGCTTCTTGCATCCCCCGCTATTTCTTTGGGTGAGATTGTAGCCTGCACTATGCGAGTTGTTTCTAAAAGGGCCAGTAGTGTAGGGATTTGTTGGTTGGCACAACTAACTCTCAACCTGGGTCAAGACCCCCTAAGTCAATAAATGGTTCCATCACTAGTACCCAGATCTTCTTGAAGGATATGTGTTATGTTGCATCATTGGGATTCGATGAAAAAATAAATTGAAAAGTGGCTGGATAGAAAAATTCACAAATTCGCAGTGTAGGAAAACAAGAATCCGCACCTGTCAAACGAGAAGTGGTTGTATAGGTATTTGTACTGAGATACATGAAATTTTCTTCTGCACCATCATGATTGAATTGTACGAGTGGTTAGCTATGTTGGTAGATGATCAAGGGAGGTGGAATCTTGATGGTCCAATAGTGTGGACTCCAGAATTGGTACAACAATTAGAATCCTCTAATGACAAGGTCATGCGGGCTGTTGATCACTGGGTCGATCAAATTATAGGACTATTTGTTACAGAATTCACAGATGATACCTCAATCAGCTACAACAAAGAGGAGCGACGATTTTTCAAAGGATCGCGAGGTAAGTATTTAAGATCTTTGAATACCTGGATTAAAATGTTGTTATGTGAAAAACGGGTTATGCCATTGCCTTTATGTTTGAAGCTATGCGAAGTGGAAAACTCTTCAGAGATTGAGAGGGATCAAGTCTTGAATATAGCCCGTTGATCGGACCTCCTTCGAGCAACGATGAGGGAGCGGTACAAGCCTCACCACATAGTGTTATCCAACTGATAACACAAGGTTTTCCACGGACAAATCATTCGTCCACTCCACCTCCACCTACACCTCCACCACATACACCTTTGCCACACCTCCACCATTCAACATGTTGAACACTATGACGTTGCCGATTTTCAAGGGCATAGGGAGTGAAGATACAAAGCAGTTTTGGTTTGTTGTGAATGTTGTGTGGAAAATGTGGCAGATTACTGATGACAATATAAAGAAGGCACAATTGGTTACCGTTTTGTAGGATCACGTGCTGACTTGGTATATTAGGTATTGTTCTGATAATTCTCTGGCACCACTAGTAGATACTAAGGCTGCTTTAAACAAAGAGTTTAGTAAGCCTAAGTCTGACTCACAATCTGTAGTTAGATTTAAGGAAATCATGATGAGGGTCAATGAAATGCCTTGGAAGTTAGATCAAAGGTTGAAATGTGTGATTCGAGAAGCTAACATGTAGCTCACAGATGGTTAGCATCACGATTGGTTTACAGCTTTGCTCCTGCCTCACCTGAGGATTGTGCTATCGCAACAAAAGATAGGAACTCAGTAAGAAGCCCTAGAAATTGTGATGAGGTTGCATGCAGCAACCATTTAGGATGTGACCTTGGGGGTACAATAGATTCACTCCCATTTAGAGAGCCTTTGCTTAGAATTGCAGATCTTGAAGAAGGACAAGGAGACTAAATGAGAGGTGCACGCGGAAATCTAGTGTCTGAAGTGTAAGAGCCAAGGGCATGATAAAGACCATTGTCCAGTATTCGCAAACTATGTCATAGGAGGGGGACTAATTCCCCTGAGGCCAAAATATGTAGTAGGACTGAGCATAAGGGTTGTGCTATGGTGTGCTATTTGTCAGGTTATTGGACAAAATGCGATGAATAACTGCCATTTGCTTCAAACGTTCATCCAGGCATCACAATAGCTATTCTGTAACTTTTGCAAATCATTGGGCCACAATGAGTGCCACTATCGCAGCTATGAGTTGATGATGGAAAGAACACATACATACCAGATGCAAGTAGAAACTTGGCCTCTAGAGCACGGTGACGGAGGAGCGCATGAAGGTTATTAGGAATGAGAATGAGGTTGAGGAGGGGGAGGGCCTAGTAAAGGCCAGGCATAGGTTATCTATTACAACTGTGGAACACCAGGTCACTATGTGTGGGAGTGTTAGAATCAAACACATCCGGCATGTCATTACTGCATCCAGTTTGACCACACTATAGAAGAATGCATGGTGTTGATAGCTAAGATGTAGGAGAAGAAAGCACGACTTTAACAACCTACCTCAAACTTACAAATGATGAGAGATGAGCTCTGTGAAGAGGATCAGAGCATGAATATAGTGCTAAGGAGTGGAATAACAAATGGTGATGACAAAGGAAAACAGCCTGAAGAGGATGGATGGGTCCGCAAGGCCCTAGAAAAGGAAGTTGGTTTTCATTTGGAGTGTGTGAAGGAAACATTTATGGAGGCCAAGAAAAGCTTCATTGAAGCATCCACCTCAGGAAGTCATAACAAGATGCAAGACACCAGCATGCCTACAGAGGTTGATCCTTCTGTGCTTACCACGCTCTTTGAGACTTGTAAGAAAATGTTGCATGACAACAAAGCTGTGAAAGGATTGCAAGAGTTAATAAATAAATGCGCCAGCAAAGAGAATGCCCTTGATAGACACTGCGTAGTTAGAAAAATTGGCAAACATAAGGCAAGAACAAGGCACAATATGAGGCTCAGCGCATAGATAGGAGATTATGAGATGGACCAGGTCATCTTGGATCTGGGGTCTGAGGAAAACATTATTCCAAAACAAACATGGGAAAGAATGGGGACACCTACACTGCAGTGGTCTTCGATTCATCTCAGAATGGAGAACCAGCAGAAGATCATCCCTATGGGATGATTATATGGAGTAACAGTTGATATATAAGGTGCGAATGCAATGGCTAACTTTGAAGTGATAGAGATCATTGATGACAGTAATCCATACCTTGCACTCTTGGGAATTGATTGGGTCATTGACATGAATGGGATCATCAACTTGAAAAAGAGGACAATGTCATTTGAAAGGAAATTACTTCGAGTTGTAGTGCCATTGGACCCTACAGAAGGAGCATGGTACACTAAACTGGTTCTTGATTATGAAGAAAGTGGGGATGAACTAGATCATATCTACAAAATAACAGTGTGAGACCAAGACTGGATCAACTTGATGGGAGATGGACATATTGCATGGGCCTGGGAGAGTTCTTGCACCTTTCATTCAAATGAGGAATTGGAACATTTGTAGAATCATTTTCATGAAGTATCTACACTATGTTGCAACATGATGATGAAGTCATTGCGTTGTTTTTCGTTGGAGGTAAGAAACTTACCTTATTATGATGGTTATGGTTTAACTAACGTGGATACGTTTTTGGATGCATTTGAGTGTGAAGTCCCTGAGCATCACTTCTTCCAAGCGTTAGATTTGTCAGTGTGCGTTATGCCTGCATGATGGTGGGGTACTCATAAATATAGCTTTAATGGATGACGGGATTACAGAAGGATGATGAGGTTGCAGTTTGGTCATCTTAACACTCGATTGACTGAGAAATATGATGGGAGGGATGATCCATGCGATCACCTAGCAAAATGGACTAAATATTATGGAACAAAGCCATAGCCAAAGTGGGTACACTTATTTTTCCATACTTTGGATACAATTCCCATGAACTGGTATTTGGAGATGGAGCTCTACCATGGCACCACGAAGTGGGATATATTGAGGGAAGGGTTCTTATTGACCTTCAGTTTTGAGGATGGCTTCGCAAGCATTGATGAAGCCCTACATGAGATTAAGGCATTTATCTTTGGAACACCACAAGAACCTCTAGAATGGGTCCAGCCAGGTTGGAGCACCCAGCTGCACCATGCACTAGAATGTTATAATGTGACCATTGAAGAGGAGGATGACGATTGAAGAAATCTTAATATTCTTGAGGAAGAAGGGTAGAACAAAATCGAGGGCCTACAAATAGAAAACCAAAACATCATCGCACCGTTGAAAATAATGTAAGTAAACATTGGTACTAAAGTGTAATTTAATTTTGCAAATATTGGAGATTACTGGGATGAGACTATTGTGGGTAAGGTTGTTGAGTTACTCTGCGAATATTAGGATCTTTGCCCTACCAATTTTTCAGATTTGAAGGGCATAGTTGGTGATTTGGGAGTTATGAAATCAATTTGAAGCCGGATGTGAAGCCTATTAAAAAGAGGTTGTATCGCCTTAATCCTAAATACAAGGAAAAGGTTCGCTTAGAGTTGGATAAAATGCTAGAAGCAGGCATCATAGAACTAGTTGAGGAATCTGATTGGGTAAGCCTGATGGTGGTTCAGGAGAAGAAACAAAAGGGAGAGATAAGGATTTGTGTACATCTGCGGAATCTTGATGTTTCCTGTGTCCATGATCCATTCTCGATGCCATTTACCGATGAAGTATTAGACAACATTGGAGGGTAGGAGGCCAACTCTTTCATTGATGGGTTCTCTAAATTCCATTAGATTAAGATTGGGTCTGATGATAGGAGAAAAATGACCTTCATGATAGAATGGGGATGTTTTCAATACATTGTGATGCCATTTGGAATCAAGAATGCACCTGCGATATTTTATTGCATAGTCATCATAGTGTTCAAGGAGTTCATTCATAAGTTCTTAGAAGTGTACTTTTATGACTGGACAATGTTTGGATTAGTAAAGTGCCATGTAGCAAGTTTGTGCTTGATATTGGATACATGTCGCACATACCAGATTGTGCTAAACTTGAAGAAATGCATCTTCTATGTTCCCTTTGGAATTTTGGTGGGTCACGTGGTGTAAAAGCAAGGGTTGATGGTGGATCCTACAAAGATCATAGTAATTGTGAATTTGGAGGGCCCAAGGAATATTAAGTAGCTACGAGCGACATTGGGACATACAGGATATTACAGAAAATTTATCAAAGAATATGCTCAAATTACTGCACCTATGGAGAAGCTATTGAAGAAGGACGCAACATTCTACTGGGATGAAGAATGTAAAGAAAATATGGTCACCGCGCCAGTCTTGGTATTCCCAAATTGGAAGAAGGAATTTCATGTACACATTGATGCCTCTTGCATTGTGTTGGGTGCAGTGTTAATGCAAGCCAGTAAAGGAGAAATAGACCATCCTATAGCCTTCGCTAGTATGAAATTATCAAAGGCTGAGAAAAATTACTCAACGACTGAGCGCGAAGGGTTGGTTGTACGCACAACAAAAATTCAGGCACTACTTGTGAGGAGGGTATTTCAAGATGTACACAGATCATTCTTCTTTCAAATACTTAGTCAATAAGCCTGTGTTGGGGGGGGAGATCTATAGATGGTTTCTATTATTCTAGGAGTATAACTTTGAGGTAATTGTGAAGCCAGGGAAGTTGAATGCAGGACCTGACCATCTGTCACGGATCGAAATAGGAGAGGAGCACAATAATTTCAAGGAAGGGTTACCAGATGTGTACCTCATTATGGTGCATGTAGTAGATAATTACTTTGTTGATATTATTCACTTTTTGACTACGGGGATGGCACCCAAAGGATATAAAAGTCAGAAAAAGAAGGAACTCATAGTGCGCGTGGTCGACTTTATTTTCATAAAAGGAATCAATAGTAGACTTTGATTGTTTGTTTCTAAGATAGCCACCCATCTTAGTGGGAATAACAACATCCGTGTGGACACTATTCCCGTATAACAAAATGGCGACTCCGCTGGGGAGGAAACTAGATTACTTGTTAGCCTATCTATCCTTGTTTCTTTTATAAACATACAGACGGAGCCTGAAGTCAAGCCAGCTAGCCTTCGAACTGCATTTGTCATAAAAATGCAAAGTATCAATGCTGCTTAAGTCAATCTCTGGGTTTTTGTTTATAAATTAAACAATAGATCTGTGAGCAATCTAATTGCTCTGAGTAGTGGCTTTAGTAACCTCTTAAATCACCCCTGTGTTTTACATACATTGATCTATACTTATTCAGCTTAAACACCTGAACTAAAATGCAAAGTATGAGTGAAGTCTCGTTCAAAGTCTCGCACTGTAACCATCGCACCCTACCTTCAAGGTAACATGTATGCATCACACTTCCCGATTGGATTAACTGTGTTGCATACTGAGTTCACTGTGTAACAGGTGCGATGGTCAGGGAGGATTGAATTTGCCCTCCGACTGTGGATTTTTCTCACTATTTTCAGTCTTATTCAAGAGTTTTTGTTGTTTGTAATCAGTGTGCTTTTGTGAATACCCCCTTCTCTAGCATTATTCCGCCTCCTTAGCGCAAAGAAATGTAAACGTTTTTTATGTATTGTGCGTCATTTTAGTTCTCTTTTGCAAAAAATAACATAGTCAAACTGTCGTCACTAGATCTGAAAGTGTCGTAGCTGTCGTTTTCAGTTTTAGAAAGCAATCCCATTGTTTTAGATAGTTGATTATATGGTTATTATTGCATAAGACTTGAATTACTAGTTTTGAAGTGTTGAAAAGCAATTTCCATTTCAAAATCGCAAAGCGTCTCTCTTGTTTTCACTTCGTTTTGAAAAAGAATTTTGTTGAGTACAGTCGCTTTAAAAGTAATTTAGTTTTGCACATTGTTTTCTTAGTGTCATTTACACATTAAGGGAGTTGAAGACCAATACATGCATCTGCATTTGCATCTTGAGTGCTTGGCTTGATTTAGGACTGTGCATATTAGCGTGTGCTTTGTGATCTTTGAAGAAAAGATGCTTGACTTTCTTCCCCTTAGTAGCTAGGATTTTCATTGCTGAAAGAAGATAAAACGTCTATTTATCATCTTTAGACTGCATTTAGGAATTATACATACATCACGTGGTGAACCTAAAAGGCAAACTGCTAAGAAAGATCAACTTAAAATAAATCTCAATGAATCTAACAACGCTTTGGAACTTAACGCAACATCTAGAGGTCTAGGCTAGAGATGTATTCTGGCGTCGTAAAGCCTGGTAACTGTTGCTTTCAGTGCTGGTTGGGTGATTCCTACACTCTGAGACGATAAGTGCCAGTACGGACTTGTGCTCCCACGTACCGTCGCGTATATATTGGGAGACCACTATAGGCTGCATCCTTTATCCTTAGGAAGTCGTGTCTGCCTCCCTATCGATCGTAATGCACCGAACACAGCATTCGGGAAGACTGACTACCATACCATAAAAAGTATTCTATAGTTTTACGATTGGTTTGGTAATCCTCTCAGCCTAGATCTCCAAAGAAGTCCATTTTTCTCCTTTTCAGACTCCTTAAAGGAAAAGGTCCTCTGAGCGCTTATTGCTTCAAGCTCAATAAAAGTTGAAGGTGACTAGAGTCATCTTTTGTTTTTTCTCGACTCTTTAAAATTGGAAAAACAAGTTGTTTCCAAGCGTCTAAAAATTTATTTTAAACTGGAATAACATCACAAATTCCCCCGTTGATCTTCAGGTTGAGAAAATGGAGTCTACCAACCACGGATTTCCTCGTGAAGGAAATCCTAGTCCCGTCCTATCTTAGGGAGATGTTGGTCCACCCCATATGGCCACTTTGTCACTTCCAGGATTGACAATTTGTTTTCCAGTCTGGCTCTTCTCTACCTCTCTCGTTCAGAATCCCACAATTCCTGAACAGTCTAAACAACAACTACACGACACTAGATTTGCCTCCCAACCTTCTAATTCATCTGATTCTCCTTCTCCTCCTTCCTCTTCACTTGACAAGGATGATAAAGCTAAAAGTCAAGTAACTAAGAAGAAGAAGAAGCAGAAAGAGAAAAAGGAAAGGAAGAAAAAGGAACCAAAATCGAAAGCGACAACCAAGTATCATCTAGCAAAAATCCACACACCGCATAGTCAAAACCTAAATCTCCTTGTGTCATTTGCAATGGATACCACTTTCATCGAGATTGTCCCTATATCCCTCAGACCTTAAGGGATTGGTCTCCTCGTTTGAACCACCCGGTAGCATCAACCTCTGGCGATCATGTTGAATGCTCACTGTCAACCAGTGAAAGTGAAGCACATGGACAAAGAAGGAATCCTAGAATTCCTTGTAAGTTGTGTGAAGGTGATCACGCCATCCATCGTTGTCCCTTCCTTGAAGAGGCTAAAAGAGTTTTAGATAATCATCCAGTTTCACCATTACGACTTCCTCCTAGATATCAAAAACTCTTGCCGAGTCCTCCATCGGTTGAAAATCTGGCTGGCCCATCCTTGTGGCCAGCTGAAGCACCTATCGTTGAAAATTAACCTTCAGAATCCATGCCAGATGAAATTCAAAGGGTCGATACAACAATTGACCCGGTATTGCCTTCAGAGTGTTCATCTTCGAACGATACTGTCACTGAAGAGAAAGAGAACGACACCGTTCAAATTCTTTTCATCAACAACGACTCTGATGAGCTTGGGGGCAGTCCCCCTGTTCCTTTACCACAGGAAGGAAGTTCATCAGAGTCCTACCCGACCGTCTATTCAGTCGCACCACCAAGAAACCTAGTGGTTTCTTTCGACTGGAATCTACTAGGCAGACCCCGTTTACTAGCCAGTGTACCATTCAGGATTATTGTATAAGCTTACAACATGGT
The DNA here is from genome assembly GCA_000404065.3 of Pinus taeda. Taxonomy (NCBI): domain Eukaryota; kingdom Viridiplantae; phylum Streptophyta; class Pinopsida; order Pinales; family Pinaceae; genus Pinus; species Pinus taeda. Next base: position 156,964 of record APFE030552563.1, read on the forward strand.
CATGGTTAGTACCATCATTGATGAAGGGAGTTCTATGAGTATCCTTTCCTCAACTGCTTGGAAAGCGCTTGGTTCGCCATCGCTTTTGCCTGAAATGAAAAATCTAAGAGGCTTTGACAAGGGAACCAGTCGACCTTTAGGGATCCTTCCAAATGTGCCCATTACTTTGAGAAGGAAAACGGTTCACATGAACATTATGGTAGTTAAAGGACCTTTAGATTACAATCTACTCCTTGGACGCGACTATATTTATTGCATGGGAGCCATCATCTCCTCACTCTTTAGAGTAATGTGTTTTCCGCACGAAGGCAGAATGGTCAAGCTCGTAGACCAAATTCCATTCCCCGGATCACACATGGAAAATAGTCAAATTCCGTCCCTAAATGGTCTTTTCATGCATGAAATGTCTCATCGCTCTCCAGTCCGTCCACCTGATGAGCGCGAGTGATTCAGGAAGATTTGACTGAAACCCAGGGGGCATGCACCCTGGTCTGTTTCGGCAGGAAAACCTTAGGTATAGAGTGGATTTTCATGAGGGATATATGACTAGTCTGGCGAACCCATCCTTATAGGAAAATAGGAACAGGCTGGAATAAGATACCTTCGTTAAAGCTATGAGAGTGGAGTATCTCTACGCCACTCCCCTTTGTCTGTTTCGATAGACATCGCTGAGGGAGCATTTTTCTTGGTAACCTGGAAATTTTTCGCTATGCCTGGGGGCATGCAAACCTTTTGTAAGCAAGCGACAAACAACTAGCGAATGTTAGCTCTATGATTCTGCTGACTTCAACTGCCTAGGCTGGGTGAATGGCTGAAACCATTCATCTTTGCAGGGGCAATCTGCATGCCAGCAAAGTAAAGGAAAAATTGTCCTACCTAGCCTTGGTAGTGATATTAGTAGTTGAATAGAGAGGCAAAAAAATGGCATCTTGAATGAGACATTTCTTATCATACGACTGGCAAGCAATGTTGTCGCAAAGTTCAAGCTCGTTAAAAAATAAACTCTCCATGAGCATTTTTAGTGCATAGTTCATGCTCGTTAAAAATAAACATAAGTCATGAGCAAGTGTTTCTCCCCGCGTTTAAGCTCGTTAAAAAATGAATGGATAAATGATCATTGTGAATGCCTTATCGCCAGCTTTTGAGCCTTGGTCGTGTTCTCGCCATCACCTCCACTCTGTTTTTAGCCGATCATTCACCCCCATATGATTGTTTACCCCTTCGAGGAACATCTGTGAAGAGTGATTCTGCTAGCCATCCTTGTAACACTACCGTGACTAGAAAATTCCAAATCTTACCTGGAATCAGCTACTACATGAAACGATCACTCATTCCTCGAAAACGAGTCTTCTTTAAGCTCTTTTCTCATGACTCGTAAAATATGAAAAGAGTGCTGAGCGATTGGCCTCTCTGGCTCGTTAAAAGGCATCAGAAGTGCTATCCCTCCACTAGATTTTAATCTTTTTGGACCTGAGGGATTATTACACAAAACGATCGAGTGCTTGTCTTGTTCGACTCGTTAAAACTATCAAAAATTCATCCCTTTTGTATTATTTTACGCTTTTTTGGACTTAAGGGATTATACAACGAAAAAGAATCTTCTGAGTCTTCTTTCCATTTCTTTCAGACTCTCTAAAATTGAAAGAGACCGAGTTATCTTTGTCGTTAAACTCGTTAAAACTACTAGCGACAAACTCATCCAACAGGACGAGAACGAGTTTCACTGTCGCTAGGCTCGCTAAAATATAGCGACAGGTTTGCCCGAAGGGTGGACTATAGAACAAGCATATGTTATCCTCCTCAAGCTTGACAAAAATAAAGAGGTATTGGTCAGCAATGACTGGGGAAAATTGGGAAGAAAACAAGAAGAAACTTTATTGGTAGCAAGTCACTCTT
>APFE030552566.1:0-13169 GCA_000404065.3 Pinus taeda
ATCCTGATTGTCAATCTGCATTTGAAGCTTTAAAAACTAGAATATCTGAAGCACCCATTTTGAGAGGGCCAAATTGGAAACTCCCTTTCCATATTTCTACAGATGCTTCAGATACAACTCTAGCAGCTGTGTTGGGACAAAAGGATTTAGTTCCTTATGCCATTTATTACACCAGTAAAAATTTGACTCCCACTGAGTTAAATTATATTGTGACTGAAAAAGAGTTCTTACCCATTGTTCATGCAATTAACAAGTTTAGACACTATATAACAGGCTATGAAACTTTTGTCCATACTGATCATTCTGCCATTAGATATCTCATGAACAAACCTACTACCAATGGCAGAGTCACAAGATGGCTTTTACTTTTACAAGAATTCAATATTACTATGTTAGATAGACCAGGGAAACAAAATACAGTAGCTGATTTCTTGTCTAGAATCCAAAACACTAATGAAGATTCTCTAGTAGAGGATAAGTTTCCAGATGAATATCTGTTTGCAGTAACTACTAAAACTCCTTGGTATGCAGATATTGCTAACTATTTGGTTACAGGGAAGCTACCTCCACACTTATTTCCTAATGAGAAAAGGAAAATCATTCAGGAGAGCTCAAAGTATTCCTGGATTTCTAATGAATTGTTCAAAACAGGGCTAGATTGTGTGATCAGAAGATGTGTTCGGGAAGATGAAATGCCTGACATCCTTAAGGCATGTCATGATGAACCATGCGGTGGACACTTTGCTCACAAGAGGACGGCCTACAAAATCCTTTCTTTAGGATATTGTTGGCCTTCTCTCTTTAAAGATGAAAAACAATATGTCAGAAGATGTGACAGCTGCCAAAGAGTTGGGAGACCAACTCTTTCAAATGAAATGCCGCTACGACCACAGGTACTCATCGAACCCTTTGAGAAATGGGCTTTTGATCTCATTGGACCTATTAATCCACCATCTAAACAAAAGAAGTATATATTGGTTTGCACTGATTATGTTACTAAATGGGTAGAAGCCAAGGCATTGCCTTCTGCCACTGAGAATTCAGTTATTCAATTTCTTTTTGAGGATATTTTTACTCATTTTGGTGTCACAAGAGAAATTGTGACAGATCAGGGAAGTCAATTTACATCTAAATTGATGGAGAAGTTGATGGAGAAATACAAAATCAAGCATAGAAAATCTACTCCATACCATCCGCAAGCAAACCAAGTGGAATCTACAAACAAAGTTCTTGGAGCATCATCACCAAGACTGTTCATCTCCACAGAAGAGATTGGGCAGAGAGGCTTCCTGAAGCCTTGTGGGCCTATAGAACTACATGGAGGAACACAACAGGACATTCTCCCTATGAACTTGTTTATGGGAAAGAAGTCTTGCTCCCCATTGAGTTTAAAATCAAGACCTTCAAGATGGCAGTTTAGTTGGGGATGAGTCTATCAGAAGCCCAAAAGCACAGAATGGAGCAGCTAAATGAGCTAGATGAAATAAGACAAGATGCAATTTTAAGGACCGATCTAGTTCAGCATCAAAGAACTAAGTGGCATGACCGATATATCAAAGAGAAGAAGTTTCAAAAGGGAGATTGGGCGTTACTGTTTGATTCAAAATTTAAAGACTTCAAAGGGAAATTTCAAACTCATGGCTGGGCCATATGAGATTGATGAAGTCTTTAACCATGGAGCAGTTCGAATCAAGACAATTGATGAGTTTCAAACTCCTCTCATTGTGAATGGCCACCGATTGAAAATTTATCAAGCCACTCTCAAAAGAGGACTTTGTCAAAATATTTCAAGAAAATTCTGCAATGAGGCTAGTGGAGAAGAATTCTTCTCCTCCATCAGCCTAATCTTGTTTCTTTCTGAATTAAAAATAAATAAATAAAAGGTGTATAAGCCTGAAAACCAATCTCAGATTGGCGGTCTTATACAGAAAATATGGAGTGAAAATCAGGGACACCTGACACTATATTTTCCAAAAAGAAAAAAAAGAAAAAATCTCTCTCTCTTTCCATCCTCATTCCATCTTCATTCCATTTCACTTCACCTCATCATTTTTCATCTCCATTTCACTTCATTCCATTTCATTTTTTCCACTTCACTCCATTCACTCCATCTCATACCATCAATAAAAATCCTTTTCAGGAATATTTCCATTAAGTTAGTCTTTTCCTAACTAACTTTGTGCAGTTAAAAGGGAGATGTCTTAGTTTCCGCAACTGGAAACTGTTTCCGCAACTCGCACCAGTTTCCGCAGCCATAAATGATTTTGTCTCTACAGCTAGCAGCACTCTATTTTCAAGGGAAAATCTCAGTCAAAGGTTAACATCATCATCACCAAAGGTAGCAAGGATATGAGGCACCGGCAGGATCAAAAAGCAATAATGGATCAGCAACCTTAATCAACAAATGGCAAACTCATGAAGGTATGATCAAAATCTTTTCCAAACAATAATTAATGTCATTTTATGCTAGCTATTAAATCATGGAAAGAGCCACTAAATGCAATGATTCGGCAAAGATCATCCCACTTCTCCTCCACGACAATACTTCATCCTCCTCATACCCTTCTAACGGTCCCATAATCACTCATAATCCAAATTCGAAATGGACTGCGCTTTCATTTATTGGTCGTACAAAAGAGTGACCTATTATACTACGTCTCTTCTACACCATGATTTCTGCAGCCAATACTGATACGTGTGCGTAAGCCACCCGGATCTAAAGGATTTGGTCGTTATTCCATCCACTTATCACTCCATTTCCTCATGCATTGAACTCATTTCTCGTTTTTTTCTTCTACTCCCTCGCACTCACACCATTTCCACTTCCATTTCCGCTGCAAACTCCACAGCTCTGTTTCAAACCCCACTTACAGTTCTGCAATACACTTTGCATTGCGGCTACTTACAGCCGTAATCCACCTGTTTTTTTTTCCCGTGAGCATCCTCCTTGAGCATCCATACACAGTCAAAGCTTCAGCCGAAGTTGAGAGCCGAAGATGGGAAAGCTGCTTAGAGCTGAACCTGAAGGTCCAAAGTATTTAGAAGGGTATCCTCAGACGAAGGAAGCATTGAAGAAAGTAAAATGGTTGAAGTTCATTCAAAAATTCAGAGGGTATGATAAGGAGGTAACGAAGGCATTTGCTCGATCCTTCAATGGGCACACCATGGAAGTAGGGGACCTGAAATTCACAATAACAGAGAATACCATAGCAACAGCAACCAGTCTACCTCAGGTGGGAGACAGATGGTTTAAAAACAGAGGGCTGGAAGATCAGGGATGGAAGAACATGCTCAAGAACCCAGGTATGGACACTTCAATATTCACTAAAGGGATTCCTTTACATGTAATTAAGGAAGAATGGACTGCATTGTTATTACTTGTTCAAAAGTTTATTACATGTGAGGGCCGCTTTGGTACCATGTATATGTACCATGCAAGAATTATGATGAACTTCGTGGAAGGCCATGCCATCAGTTTACCCTACTTTCTGTTAAGAAGCCTAAAGAAAATGAGTTCCACTGTCCAAAAGAATGTAGGCCATATTGAACCCCACTTGTATCATCACGGGCTCATTAGAATTCTCATAGAGGATCAATTGAAAAATAATAAGGATACATGGGAAAAGTTTTTAGTCGGGAATCATTTCCAAGAAGTAACTGAAGCTTCTGCTAGCAGTTCAACTAGAATCCCAAAAGGAAGTAGGAGAACAAAAAGAGATGTTGCAGCCCAAGATCCTCCTATTGGAGAAACTCAGGAAACCACTCAAGAAGAAGAGGAAAAGAGAGATAAAACTAAGAAATAGAAAAAAGATAAAGGGAAAACAATTGTTCAAGAATCATCTCCATCACCTGAACCGTCAGTAGAAGAAGACTCCCAAACCTTGGCTGATAAACTAGCACAACTTCAAGCTACTACCCTCTCAAAGAAGAAACAGAAAGAAAAACAGAGTGCCTAGCAAAAGAGCACTAGTGTACAAGTGAGAAGAAGCAGTAGACTTAAGGGAAAAATGAGTGTGACTAAAGAAAAACAATCACATTTCATTGATTTGGGAGAAGGTACACCTGAAAAGGCTCCAGATCAGCTTGACCTTGAGTCCACTCCTCCACGCGAAGAGAGTCCCTTTCAGACAGAACCTCAAACAAAATTTGATTTTGAGCATAGCCCAAGAAGAACACCTGAAATTGACCCTGACCAGCAGGAGGTATACAATTATTTTGAGGCCTTGGAGCAAACAGTTGCAGGTCCAAGCACTATATTGCCTCTTAATGAACAGGTCCAATCTTTAAAACAAGAGGTGTTTGAACTAGAAGTCCTGAACTGGCATAATAAACAAGAAAACAAAGCATTGAAAGAACAAAGCAAAGTGGATAAAATGATCCATGACAATACCATGCTTCACTTAGGACTCTGGCAGAAGAAGAACAGAAAATTGAAAGGGAAATGTAAGAAACTGAGAAGGGCATTGATGAATTTGAGATTCAGGTGTTTAGTCAAGAAACCAAGGACAATTTTGGCAACAAGGAGAAAGAGAAGAAGGCTAGATGTTTTGGCAGAAGCATCTGAGCACATGGATTGAAAAATAATGACAAAGTTTTGGTTGCATGAGGACATGCAACACCTTCACAGTGGGGGTATGTTGAGCCTCAAACCTACACTTCTTTATACATCCTCTCAGCCTCCTTTTCCTATACATTTCCTTCTTTTGCCACTCATTCCCTCCATCAAATTGCTCAAATCATTGTATTTTAGGACTTTTTACATGGTTTGCTCATTATGCTAATGACTGTGTTTGGTTTAGAATTTTGGTTCAAAATGTTGCGTTTCCGCAGCTCACACAGGGTTTCCGCAGCTGATCCCGGTTTCTGCAACCAACCCCGGATTCCGCAGCTGTTTTATTAAATGATATGTTCCAGGTGTCCTTCGGGAAGAAGAGCCACATGGACAAGTTCGTGGAACCAAGGACATGGTGTGTGTCCCTCCAGCTCACCCAAACCAGTCATCAAAACCCATGGTCAACGAGGAGGCAACTACGGTCAACAGAGGTCATTGGCGATGGCACGACTCTGCGTGTTCTATTTTAGAGCACGTGAAGAACATGTGGCATCGTCCTCAGTCACGAAGATAGTGGGAAACATGAACCCAACAGTGGATTGAATGCCCACAACGACCATTGCCTAAATCCGTGGACGCAGCAAGACTACGTGTTTTTGCACAGCTGCTCGAATAGCTTAGTTTCCGTTAAGTTAGTTCGCTTTCCTCAATTATAAATAAAGCGTCTTTGAATGCTGGATAGTTATTTGTTAGCTGCTGATATGTAATTTTGAACTCCCCACTGTACTTTTTATTTGATGCATAATATATGAGAAGACTGTTTTCTATTTGAGCGTATAATTGATTGTTCAACCGGCTGGAGTAGGCAGAGGGCCCATATTTACTGAAGGCCTGTACAGTACTTTTTAATTTCCTGCATTTCTTTTTCTCATTTTATGTATATAATGCCTTTGATTTCTGTGTTTTGATCATGTATAATAGTTGTACATAAACTTTGAATTCTGCTTATTTATATTTCTGCACTTTTCCATGACTGATCAGTGTGTTATGCAGATTTCTTAGGTGTGCCCGGGACAATTTCTTTCTTTTCTTTTTCACAACTAGTGACACTTGTGATCATCTTGTTTATGTTGCTGACCTTCCTTGTTTTGCAGCCTTTATTTCCTTACTATCATTTAATTAATTTGCATAGTTGCTTTCTGCTTTTAGACATCAAGTTGTTTATTTATTGATGGTTCCTTCTTCATAATTTAATATCTTCATTGAGGACCAAAATATCACTTAGCACAACTTGGTTTAGTTGTTCAAGAACTCACAATTGCTTGGCTTATTTTTAATTGTCTCTCACATGATATATTCACTTAAAGGACAAGAGGTTAAGAAGAAGTTAAAGTATTTGTGACTAGTCTTTCTTTTATGTAGATTTACTTTAGTTTCACATTACTTAGTTTTATGTTTAGCTAGAGTTGACATAGATTTCATCTTCATTTTCTTGCAGCAGCAGAGATACTGGGCCAATGTCATTAGTCTTTTATCTGATGCCTTTATTTTCCTTTAAGAGTTGATTTCATTTCAGTTGTTGTTCAAGTTTTCTTATAGAATACTTTTTCACAATCTCACACACTTCACTCGCTTTATTTCATTTCCATCACATCACAGTATGAGAGATATACTTGAAAACAAAATTAAAAAGTTAAAAACGACAAAAGCTTAATAAATAGTTGCCTAAGTACATACAGTACACCTCACTTCATCAGCTTACGAGCCCCGGGTTGACATTTAAAACTTGCAATTTAGACATCACTAAATTGACCAAACACATGGAGTTCCTTGTTTCCTTGAAGAGTCGACCATTTCCTTGATGACCTACATTACCTGTCATTCCTTTGATCATTGAATATGTCCTTGGAATGATTGTAATCTTCATCAAGAGATGTGTCTCTGCCATTCAGACACTCCTTTGCACAATGGTTGAACTTATTGCAACTAAGGTATCCGCCTTTCCTTCCACCCTTAGATCCGAACTTCCCAATGAAGTGATCTTTAGGTAGGCCATCAGAAACTTCTGCTGCACCATTCTGATAATATTCTCTACTTTGACTTCACCCTCGGTGAATTTGAAGAGAGATGAGGAATCCACTAATCCTTTTGTCCTTTCCCAACTATCTTCAGTGATTGCTCCTTCACTCTTGCTTGGGCACTGTCTTCACCTTAGTGCCAATACCATGTTAATTTTAGTTATGTTCTATGCTAGAGAAATTTATTTCAATTTTCACAGTTAGCTCAATATATTTTCTAGATTAGCAATCACATTAGCATTAAAGTAAACTGTAGATAGAACATAAATATAAATCACAGAAGATAAGCCAAGACAAGAGGACACAATATGTGGCGCTAGCCAGGGACAAACCCCAATGTGGGGAAACCCTTGATCAATTCTTCTTATATGTTCTTCAATAGTTCCGCAGAGAGAGAGAGAGAGAGTTAGTATGTTTACAATAGAAGTCAACACTTTGACTTATCTAGATAAGAGCATAGATCATCTCTAAGAAGATGATACATGAGATCGGTTGAAGACATGCTGCTTCAACTGATTCTCCAAGGTGACTCCTTCACCTATAGTTGTGCTGCATTTCATCATCATGTCGCACCTCAGCGCGTTGCACCATGTTGTGCCCATCATCACTATACTGCATCTCATCACGCTTCATTAATCATGACTGTACCCATCATTGTACTGCATTATGTGCCATTGCTGCACCATGTTGCCATCCTGACCTATGTGTTGGCTGCACCTTGCTTGCTTGTTGTCCCTTGGTTTCTTGTTGTCCCTAGCATGCTTGTTGTCCTTAGCATGCTTGTTGTTGCATGCTAGTTGTCCCTTGCATGCTAGCTATAACATTGCATGCTTGGTTTATTTGTTGCTAAGTAGCATACAAATGTCCCAATGTTAGTTAGTTGTCCCTTGCATGCTTCTCTCCTTTGGAGATAGATGCTCCGACCGTTCTAGCAGTTCTCGGCAGTTCCGATAGTTCCAATTTTTTCAGCTTTTCTAGTAGTTCCAGCAGTTCCGGCTTTTCCAGCAGTTTCGAATTTTCCATGTTTTCCAGCTTTTCCAGATTTTTTGACAGTTCTGGCTTTTCTGGCAATTTAAGCTTTTTTGGCTTTTCCAAGTTTTCCAATAGTTCTGACTTTTTCAGCTCTTCCGGTAGTTCCAGTTCTTCTGGAAGTTCCGACAGTCCTGACAGTTCTGGTAGTTCCAGATTTCCTGGCTTTTCTAGCTTTTCCAGATCTTCTGGCAGTTTCGACTTTTCCGGCGTTTCTAGTAGTTTCGGCTTTTCCAGCTTTTCTAGCTTTTCTGACAGTTCCGACTTTTCTGGATTTTCCGGCAATTCTGGCTTTTTTGGCTTTTCCGAGTTTTCCATTAGTTCCAACTTTTCTAGCTCTTCTGGCAGTTCTGGCTCTTCTAACAGTTCTAGCTTTCTGCCTTCTGGATCAGGGCAGTGTTATCCCTTAGGATCTCTCCTCCTACTAAAACCCAAAGACAAGTAGAGAGAGGAAGAGATCCCAAGTGTATGATGATGAAGTGTCCAAATGAGGAGAATTTTCCTTGTATTTATATGCAAAACATTGAGGTTGAATAGACATGATTGTTGGGCTTTTGAGCCTACATAACTTGTTGGCCGACTTTGACAAATTTTCCATAATCAAAATAAACTCATATCTCCATAAATACTTATCGGAATCGGATGATAGTTAGATCAATCCTACACATCTCGATGAGAGGAATCTAGGAAAAATATTAGTAATCACAAATAAGGTGATCCACATGGAGTTTGGCCCTAGTTGCTAATTTTAACACATGTTCTATTTTTTCTAAAAATGATCAACCCAAATTTTATAGTATAAAATTAATTTACCATAAAAGTTGCCAAAATTTTATATAGACTAATATAAAATAATTAAACATTTAAATATTTTTACAAAAATATCATTAAATAGTTTACAAATTTCATAATAGGGACTAGTAAGATTAGCCGAGTTTTTTAAAATTTAAGATAAACTTCCATCCTTAAAATTTTCCCTACTCCACACGGAAGCAATAGATGGACAAGGTCATGGAGGAGTATTGGGACATATTCACATCATCCACAGGCGTACCTCTACACTGTCAGTCAAGCACTCCATTGATATGACCCCGAGCACACCACTACCCAATGGAGTGATCTGTCGATGCTTTGTTCTATAGAATGATGAATTCAAGAGGAAAATTCATGAGATATTGTAGAAATGGAACATCAGACGAAGTTCATCACCCTGTGGGAACCTAGACATGTTGGTATAGAAGAAACACGGGACCTGGAGACTCTGTACGGACTATTGAGCACTAAACAAGATCATTGTCCAGAATAGGTATACAATCTAAGGGATTGATGACCTTCTAGACCAGCTCAAGGGGGCCAAGTTTTTCAACAAGATTAACTTGAAGTCTGGTTACCACCAGGTACTAATCAAACCCTCTAATGTGTGGAAAAATGCTTTCAAATCTAAGGAGGGCCTTTTCGAATGGCTTGTCATGCCTTTCGGGTTGAAAAACACCTCCGAAACATTCATGATGATGATGGATGAAATATTATGACCCTTCAAAAACTCATTCTTGGTGGTTTATTTTGATGAAATCTTGATCTTTAGCCAAATTTGGGAAGATAACCTCCACCATATTTGACAGGTCCTCCAAACCATGCGACAACACACATTGTGTGTCAATTTGGTGAAATTCACTTTTGGTATGACCCAAGTTCAATATATGGGGTACATCATTGATGAGTGGGGTGTGCATGTGGATCCATCCAAGATACAAGTCATTCAGGATTGTCCATCCCCAACCACTCTAACGAAGCTCCACAACTTTCTAGGTCTTGCCAATTTTTACTCCAGGTTTGTGATAGGGTTCTCTCATATCACTTGGCCTTTAAGTCAAGTCACCAAGGGTGGAGTGAAAGCGAAGTTATTTTGATCTCAATAACAACATAAGACATTTGCTGAGTTAAAGCATCACTTCTACTCTCAACTAGTGCTCATATTAATAGACTTGCAACAACCATTTGAGATTGAGATAGATTCCTCTGACTATGTTATTGGTGCAGTTCTTACTCAGTAGAGGAATCTATTGGAATATCATAGTGAGACACTTTCAAACACTGTATGAAAGTATCCAACCTATTAGAAAGATATGTATTCCATTGTGCGCACCTGCTGACAATGGAAGCATTACATTCTAGGGAAGGAAACGATCACCCACACAGAACACCGACCCCTGCAGTTGATACAGACACAAGGGAAGTTGTAGAATGATTGCCATTAGAAATGGTCCACATACCTACATCAGTTCATTTTAACATTAAGTACAAGAAGGGTAGCACCAATAATGTTGCGAACTGGCACTGACGAGTGTGCTTGACTCTTGTGGGAATAATACTTCAGGGTGGCTACATCTTTACAAGAGCGATCCAAAATTTGGAAACACAAACCAAACTCTCCTAAAAGGAAAGTAAGTTACAAATTTTCACCTAGAGGATGCATTATTATGCCACCTAGGACACCTATGTGTTCCTTCAACCAAGAATTCCAAGATGATTTTGGAGGTGCACTATAGTAGGGTCGCTGGACATTTCAGATTAGGGAAAATAGTGGCAGTGCTACAAAATTATTTTTATTAGCTGAACCTTTGATAGGATGTTGGGAAGTACATTAGATCCTCCACTTCCTGCATCATTTCACAACTGGCCATCAAAAAGCAAGGCCTATATACTCCTCTATCTACTCCTAGTGGACCTTGCGAATCCATCTCCATGGATTACATGTCAGGCCTTCCTTCTACTAAACATGGAAACGACTGCATTTTCATGGTTGCCGATAGATTATCTGAGATGGCCATTCTAGTGGTCTGCAAGAAGATTATCATAGCAAAAGACACTGCAAAGATATTCTTTGAACATGTGTGGGTACACTTTGGGATATCATAATCCATTATCTTAGATCGTGATAGCATTTTCCTAAGTGTATTTTGGTTAAGTATCTGGTCAATGTTGGATACCAAGCTCATGAATTCCACGACTTTCCACCCCCAGACTTATGTCCAAACAGAGGTCATCAACTAGATGATCGCACACATTCTACTCATGTCAAACTCGAAGCGTCCACACACATGCGATGAGAGCCTCCCCTATGTCCAGCACAACTACAACAAAGCTCTCCATAACTCACCTGCACACAACACCTTTTAGGTGGGATTAGGATTCCAACCACTATGTCCCATTGATGTTGCCATACCATTTGAAACTACTCCAACAGATTCGGCTCATATCTAGTACAAAGCTATCAAGGATAACTTTTTTATTTAGCGCATTGAGAAAATCCACCAGTAGGTCCACGCCATATTGGATACAATCAATGCTAAGTACAAGTAGCAACATGATTAGCATTGGGTGCCACACAAGTTCTATGTGGGAAACAAAGTTTGGCTACATTTGCAGAAGGAGAACCTCGTTGGGTCCCACCGCAAGCTTCGTCCACTCTTATATGGGTCTTACTCCATCACCAAGGTTGTAGGGGAAAATTCCTTTGAGCTCAACATTCCACCATGCCTTGGCCTACACCCAGTGTTCAATGCGGTTTGCCTCCAACCATACTTTCTGCCATTATTCAAGACATCTGACATTGCAGAAAAAATCATACCAATAGAGTTAAACCCAGATTGTATGGAACATGCGATGAATTATCAGATCATTGATGCATAGATCAAGAACACTCACAAAAATTAGATCCAACTATATCGAGTTGTCAAAGCAGGCCAACTTGTTCACTAGGGAAAGTGGTTCACCAGGGACCAAGTTCTATAGAAATTTCCTCACCTCATGGAGGCTCTGCATCCAATGTGGACCATTTCCTCCTCAGGAGGGAGGAATGATATAGGTGGATATTAGTGGAAACCTTCCTATTCCACCTAGACCTCCAGTTGGTTTCATCAATTTCCTTGTTTATAGTAGTATTTACTATTTTTAACAATTTTTTGGGTCCTTAACTTTTGGAGCAGTTTTCACCCCGTAAACGACATTTTTTTGAGGTCTTCAATAGGCTTGGAGCTACATATCTCAACTATGGACATGTGGAAGATCCCATATTTCTTGGAGAGATATTTCCAACAAGGTATTATATGAACCAAACAAAGATAATATGACCAAGTTACGACCTTGAGAAGTTGGATGCCCAATTAATCCCAATGGGGCCCACAAACTCTTGGTGTTCCATCTCTTGGGGTTAGGGTTTTGGTTATTTATGGTTTTCCCTTGTTGTTAAACAATAAAAAGTCCCTTGATCCTCACTGTAACACAATTTAGAGGGATGTAGTCACCACATCTCTTGTTAGAGATAAGCTACCATAGCCTAAGCTAGTTTATTTTCTATTCTTTATGTAAGAATATTTCAGTTCTTTGATATTAATTAAATGAAGTGTTATTTCTACTACATCTCTATATTTATGGTTTTATATGTATTATGTTGTGTTCCTATTTAAGTTTGGATTACTGGTATCAGTGTGGTCTGCTCTTTCACTGTTTTTCTTTGCATGTCCCTGTTGATGCCATAAAATCAGTGCACCAACATGGGGGAAAACCACTCGGTTTGTACCTTAAGTCAATTCCTTTTCCATTTGGAATAATGGCTCTGATTGGTTTAACTAGGTTCACTTACCTTCTCCCAATTACTATCAATTTTACAATATATCTTCAACTACCAATATCTAGGGACATCGGATCAATTATTCTAGTTGATCAAGCAAGAAGAATGACCCTTAAGTTGTTTTTGTGGGACAACCAAACCAATCTAAAGTTTTACCTCTTTAAAAAGAGGACCTCTAAAATGTAAGATCTATGATGACACATGCAAGACTAAGCCTAAAATGTAATTAATCTAACCTATCTCGATTGAAGGAAAGGGTAACCCTTGTCTTAATCGAGACCAACTTAACTTAATGGAAAAAGAAGCTTTAAAAATTAGAATTAAGATAGAGGAATGAGATCAAGGAGATAGCTCATAAGATATGATTCCTCATTAAAATAAGTACTAACAATTAAACATTTAGTAAATATTTACATAAGTGCCTATTGAAAATATATCCAATTCCTTATTTATCATATGCATAAGAACTACAAATATTCATGATGAATTACTGGATTAGTTCAAATAAGACATCATGTATGCATGAAAACAATTATTATCCCAAATCAGAAGATAGCTTGTTGATCTAAGATTATAACTATCTATTCCTATGCAAACTTAAACTCTCATATTATATCTGAAATTAAGCCTCTAGAATAGTCTAAGAAGACTTTTAAATGAATTAACACTCAAGATTCAACAATAGTGCATGAATCGAGAAGTACAAAACAGGAACGAACCTGGCGGTGGCTCTGCAATTTGAACTAGGGTTTGAGTTAGGGTTTGGCAACTGGTAACCATGTGTTATAGACTTTTTTGGGCACTTCAACCCCAATCATAAATGTCCATAAACTGAGGGCTCCTAAGTCCCTAAAAGTGTTGCTTCACTGCCTAAAGG
>APFE030552568.1:0-21763 GCA_000404065.3 Pinus taeda
GCCTCACTAGTATGCACAAGTATCCACTCCACCTTCCAGAAAGCAATGTTGTTTCCTCCCAAGCACGAGATCAGTCACAGACTGAATCTCCCCTTGTGCTCTTCTCACAAGCAGGGTAGTTTGTAACAACATGCAGCTAGTTCTTCTATGACTATCTAGTCCTAACCAAACTTAGTCCATCTAGCTTGCATAAATCTGTCTGACCCTTCAACAGGGATTGAAAACACAGTGTTTGTTACAACTTCGTCTTTTTCTACCTTGTTTGGTTACCTCAGGTACCTATTACCCTTTTGGTTCCCATCTTTTAAAAATTAATTCTCAAGGACAATCTATGGCAGTAACCAATAGACCATAACTATCTACCCAATTGACAAGTGAGACACAATTTATTAATCAAACAAAAATTTAAAGTTTCCAGTTTGTCAGCGGACCTTCCCTAAACCTAAGTAATAGTATCATATCTTTTATTATGGATAATTAATATTTACAAATTACTAAGAAATGTCACATCTCTACCCCCTTAGATTATAGATTGTCCTGATGTTGGACACTGTCAAACAAACCCGGATATGCTTCCTTCATAATTTTTTCATCTTCCCAACTAGCCTCTTTTGGGTTAAAGTGTTTCAATTACACTTTACCACAGTGTTACTTCTCTCTAATTGATATGTGTAGGGGCTCGACCATGAATTTGTCGTCTGTCTCAACCAACATAGATAGTCATCGAGAAATCTATCAATTCCTCCTCCATCTTTAAAAAATAATAGTAAATAAAAAAATAAATTTAATGTAATTATTGTTACATATGTTCCTTGTATATCTTGCCAACTAATTATATGGTGGGGATCATACATGTATTTTTTTAACATATAAACATGAAAGACATTATGCACGTGTATATAGCTAGGTAAGGCTAGTTGATACGCTATAGGCCCGATTCGAGCCAAATTTTTAAAAGGACCATAGAACTAGGGTGCTAGCTTGGCACAAACTCCCCATTGGAAAGTAATTTTCTTGGGCTTCACTCATACATATATGTGGTCCCCGATCTGAAATTTTTGGAAACTTTCTTTCTTATCAACATAAATTTTCTCCCTATCTTGAGCAGCCTTCAATTTCATCCTTACTTTCTTTACTGCATTCTCCATTTCTTTAAACATATCGGGACCTAGCATTAATTTATCTTCAGGGCCTCCCTAATTCAAAGGTGTTCTGCACTGCGACCATATAAAACTTCGAATGGGCTCATCCACAAGGATGCATGATAGCTTTTATTATAAGCGAACTCCACCAAATATATGTAGTCTTCACACTTAAGAAGTTGTTGCATCACATACATTCTTAACATATCTTCAATTATTTGGTTTACTCACTCTGTTTTCCCATCCGTATGAGGATCGTATGTCATGCTAAAATGTATCTAAGTGCCTAAACCTTCAAACAATGCTTTCCAGAATGCAGATGTAAATTTTACGTCTCTATCTGAAATTATTGTCTTTTGTATTCCATGCAGTCTAAATATATATTTCATAAATATGATAGTAATTTGAACAATATTAAAGGTAGATTGTATTGGAATAAAATGGGAAAATTTACTCAATTTATCTACTACTACCATTATCGAGTCATTTTTCTTCTTGGTATTACGTAAGAATCTAATAAAGTCAATTGAAATGATCTCCCACTTTCATTCTGGAATAGACAACGGGTGGAGCAATCCAGCAGGATGTTGGTGCTTTGTTTTTACCTGCTAGAATTCCAAACAACGAGCTAAATAATCTATCACTTATTTTTTCATACATGGCCAAAAGTACCCTTTTCTTAATCCAGTGATTAGTTTCTAATAGCTAGGGTGAGTTGCATAAGGAATTCTGTGGTATTCATCTAGAACTAATTGCTTGATACTTTGTTGATTAGGAAAATAATGTTTGCCTAGATAAATCAACATTTTTTTCCTTATTTATCTCATATCCTAATTTTTGTTCACTATTGTTTGTACTTTGGTCATGCTACCATAAAAAAATGTGTTTAGGATCTCTTTGAGTAGCTTCTTTAATATGCTCCTTGAAAGCAGTTTTAACTTCACTGAATGAAATCTCTAAGACACAGTTTAGCTTCCACTTAATGCATCTGCTACCCAATTTTCTTGTCCTTTTAAATGTTTAATTTAAAAATCAAAGTCACTCATAAAGGAAACCCGACATGCATTTAAAGCATTCAAAGTAGGTTGTTTAAAATAGTTAGTTAAAATTATGATGACTTGTCATCAGTAAAAATTTATTTCCTAATAAATAATGTTGCCACGTTTTTAATGCATGGATTACTGCAGTTAGATCTGGATCATAGGTTGAGTATTTTTTCTCATGCTCCTTTATATTCTAAGATTCATATTCTATATCTCTACACTCTTTCATTAGTACTTTCCCTACTCCATCCTTACAACCATTGTTGCAGACAACATATTCCTTGTTTGGGTCTGCAATGCTTAAAATAGGGGCAGTAGTAAAAACGTGTTTCAATCGGTCAAAATTGTATTAACACTCGAATGTCCACTTGAATATTCTTCCTTTTTTCTGCAAGGAAGTAATGGGATATGCTACTTTGGAAAATCATTGAACAAACCTTCTATAGTATCCATCCAGTCCCATAAATGACCTTATATAAGCCACAATTTTCGGAATTGGCCATTCCATTATGGTTTTTATTTTTTCCGGGTCCACAACAATTCCATTCTTAGTTATGACATGTCCTAAGTACTAAATTTTTTCTTTAAATAAATCATACATGCTGTATTTTGCATACATATGGTGTTCCCTTAATCTCTGCAAAGCGATCCACAAATGTTCCTTGTGCTCTTCCATGTTTCAGGAATATACCAATATATCATCAATAAAAATAAATACAAACTTATCTAAATATTGATGAAAAATAGTGTTCATAAGACACATAAAAGTTGTTGGGGCATTAGTCATCCCAAACAGCAAGACAACAAATTCATAGTTCCCGTAATGATTCCTAAAGGTTGCTTTATATACATATTCTTCATTTATTATTATTTGATGGCAACCTGAACGAAGGTCAATCTTAGAAAATATTGTATCCCCCTTTACCTGATCAAACAACTCATCAATATGGGGTAAAGGGTACTTATTCTTAATAGTCAATTTATTTAACTGTTGATAATCAATACACAATTGCAAAGTTCCATCCTTATTCTTCACGAAATGTACAGGAGCTCCCAAAGGTGACACACTTGGGTGAATGTTCTTTTCATCTAATAATTCTTGTAATTGCATTTTAAGTTTTGTTAATTCCAGCACACTCATCCGATAAGGTTCTCGGGATACTAGAACAGCCCCAAGAACTAGTTCAATTGTAAAATCTATATCTCGACTTAGGGTCAATCCAGGAATATCTTCAGGAAAAACATCAGGAAAATTTTGTACAATAGGTATATTTTCCAAGGTGACAGTTTTCTCTTTTGAATTGGTATATCCTACTTGCACCGCTTAAATTTGATACCCTTTCTGAATGCATTTTGCCAACTGGGAAGCAATTATCAGTCTTAATTTTAGGGGTCTTTTCACTCCTTGAATTTACCATCTTATTCATTTTTCATTTACAGAATTAATAGTTTTATCTTTACAATTGATGAGGGGCCAATGTCTCTCAAGCCAATCCATACATATTAGTACATCACAAGATCCTAAAGGTAGGACATTCAAATCTACAACAATCGATTATCCCACGAGCTCCATGGGGTAGTTATTGACCTTAGCTATCACCATTCTCTTAGCCCTCATGGCCAGTTGCACCAACCATGGATTCTTAAATTTAATCATTTGCAAACAACAATTTTCTACTACTTTTGGGCTTATATAACTCAAACTATCTCTTGGATCAATCAAAATAGACACAGTTTGGTTAAAACTCTTACCTTCAAAGTCTACCATAGTGGGTTGGTACTCAGCGTGGTGATCTTCTAGAGTAGTGTTAATTCTAGGTAAACTCCTTACCACTTTTCCTAAATTGTATGCTTCTTGAATTTGTGCCACATGTTTGGTCCCCTTATGATGAGGACAATTCTTAACGTAAGGCAGTCCCCCACATCCCCAACATTGCACTAGAGATCTTGTCATTGGTTCCATTCCAATTTTATCTGATTGTTCATTGTGTTTTAGTTCATTTGCCAATTTGAATCTTTGCTGGATTTTATTAGCATTTTGGTTTTGCGGATTTTTGCAAGGCCCTTTAGGATTTGTAGACTTATTTCCTTTAGCACCTTGTGAAAACTTAGATCTCTTCTTCTAAGTCCACCTTTTTCCTTCATCTCCTTTCTATTTATTCTGTTGATAACATATACACATATTCCTTATCACTTCATCCATATTTTTCGGATTATCAAACTCTAAACACTCCTTCATGAATGCAGACAGACTGCTAATAAATCGTTGGACCTTTGCCTTTTCCTCACGTATATAAGGAACATATCATAGAAAATATGTAAATTTTGTTATCAATTCGTACATGGCCAATTTTCCCCGCCAAAGGTCATTAAATTCCTTCTCTTTTTCATCATAAAATCTTTCAGTTAAGTACTTGTCCTTAAAATGTTCCTGAAATTTTTCCCAAGTCACATTTTTCTCATTGATTCCACATATTATTTTCACAGCTTCCCACCATAAGGTGGTTTTTCCATGTAGTTGACAAATTTCTAGTCAAGCCTTTAGATTATGATAATGCTGATACAATTGGAAGCATTTGTTCATATTAATAAGTCAAGCTTCAGCAGCCTCCTCCTGTTTTCCATCAAAGGTTGGAGGCTTAATTATTTTTAATTCTCCCTGCAACTAATTCTTCTATCTTTTGTGCTTATTATGATCTGAAACATTATCTAATTCCTCTCCCTGATTTTCTCGGTCACCTTCCGTTTCCGTGTTTTCATCCCTTATCTCTTTATTTCCCATCATATTTTCTTGCTCTAGACTAGGAATGGGTTGTCGTTGGCTTTGCCTGCGAGAAAAACTTTTCATAATTTTTTTTTGTTCTTGCATCAAACTTTCATTTTCAGCTCGTAATCTGGCCATTTCATTCAACTCTTGAACTATCTCTAGTATAGCAACGTTAGTGGTCCATGATTCTTCTCCCAAATGCACCCACATTTCCGGATTAGTTTCTGGAAAGGGTGTTGAAACTGCTCCCATCACAAGTCTTACTAGTGTGAATCCTGCTCTCCTCATATTGCCTCCTCTTCACGCCCTCTCTAGGAACATCACAATTGTTATTATTTTATTACTAACCCAAAGGTCACATCTTTGCAACCTAGCTCTCATACCACTTGTCACATCTCCATGTGAAAACTCATTACTCAACATAAAAGAAAAAAAATAAAGAATTAATTTTCATTTACCTAACCCAATACCATTATAAGTTTTCAGGTTTGATAATGCTTGAGATATATTAGCTTGTAGATTTCATAAGCTATTAAGTATTGTTGAAATGTTATAACATACAACGTTATGTACCTATGTTCAACGTAGGATTACGTGATTGATATCGTTTAATTGATAACATTACACAAGTGCACTTATATGTGTGTGTGTGTGTGTGTCTCTATATATGTATGTATGTATGTATGTATGTATGTATGTATGAGACATGGACAGGTGTAAGAATTAGAGCATCTTCTTCAGAATTTTCTAGTACATGCGTTTACTAGAGATTAATGTAAGTGAGGTGGATTGGTGGGTCATTCAAGAACACACACACACATGTGTGTGTGTGTGTGTGTGTGTTCTTGAATGACCCACCAATCCACCTCAGTTACATTAATCTCCAGTAAATGCATGTAATGGAAACTTCTAGAGAACATGCTCTAACTATTACACCTATCCATGTCTCGGGAGCTGGATCTCATCAACGATCTAGGATGTAGATGCTCATCTGACAGTGGAGGTTTCCTTGAGCTGGGTCATGGTAACTACCCACCCAACTCATGTTGCCTGGATTTCATTCACCTTATTCACTATAGGGTTTCAGGATGCTTCTCTCTCTCAGGGTTTTAGTTGTTGCCATTGCAATTTTCCACCCTTTCCTACTGAAACTACTTCAGGTAGTCTAGAATTGTGGAGTGTAAAGATGTAGCTTAGGAATTTGAAGGTTCCTCATTGTTCTTGTGTGATAACTTAAAGAAATTTATTTTCTCATTTGGGTTCCTATTTGATGATGTGCAAGAAGTTCGAATAATGGCTTAGTTCTAGATTTCATGCATAAAAGATACCTTGATGGTTCTAGTTGAAGGATGTCGGTTTCAGGTAACCCTCGCTACCCTTCTTTGGGAATTCTACAGTTATGTTCAAATTTCCCATTGATACCCCATGTTATCTACATAAATTGTCAATTATATGTATTTACGGTTTTCTTACAATTCACGGAACCCCCTTCTAATGCTTTCTTATGATCTGTGTAGGTATTCCACTTTCTTACTCCAGTTATGACCATCAAATTACTAAAAAATATGTTAAGGATTGTTCTGTTCTAGGTTTTCCAGGTCTTTTCAAACCTTCTACTAGGAGGCTCATCGTGATATGATGAGAGAGTATTTTTATTTTATTAAAAACAATTCCAAAGCGACCATTTGAGCCTATTATATTTTTCCGAGTTTCATCTTAGACTTTCGCATCAAATTTGTTAGACTTCGGGTTTCTTAGTCTTGTAGCCTACTATATAATTTTGTTTATTACCTTGCATTTTCACAGCAAGTTAGTGTATAATAATGGGAGAAAAATTTATACGGGTTAAACCCTCTTTTCATATTATTTGTGTCAATCATTTAACCTTACGGCTTGTAATATGTTTATAGTACAATTTATAGTTGTTAACAGTGCTACGATGGTAGCTATTTGTAGAAATATTGTAAAAGAAGGTTGATTTTGATTGTACTTTGTCGAGGTTAATTAATGTTACAATTATTGTTATCTTATACTTCTTGTAGATGTATATTATTCCTTGACAGTCTCGTATATTTTTAGTTTCTTTCTATTCTTTTGGGTTCAACAAAGAATAAATTTTGATTAATGTGGGTTAATATGTTATGTACCCTTACTTTTGATTACAATTGTACGTTGCCTTAAATACTTATTTTTCTAAAGGGTTATTTTCAACTATATTCTCGACCTGATATACGAGACAATGGGATTGTCTTCTCACTAGGCCCCTATCTAGGCTAGGTCAGAAGACTAATCCAATTCTCGGTTGGTTTTCTATCTAAGTTCCTTGTAAATAATATTGTAACCCATACCATTATTTTAGTATGCTACTTAGTTTTTTAATTAACCAGGATAACTTATTTCTTTTCTTAAGTCATTATCAAATTTTATTGTTCATCTGGTTCCATATGGAATAGTAATTGGTTTGTTCTTACTCATCATTAATAACAGTTACGAAACAGGACTCAGGTCCTATAGATTTGCATACAGAATATTCACACTTATGTATTTTTATTCCACTAAATTTTGTATAGCACTATTTCTATATATATATATCTTCTTTAGTAGTTACACAACTGAGTAATATAGTACTTATCTTTTGCCTCACTAGTCTGCACAACTCTCCACTCCCCCTTCCATAAAGCAATGTCGCAAACTGAATCCCCCCCCCCCATGCTCTTCTCACAAGCAAGGTAGTTTGTAACATCATGCAACTAGTTCTTCTATGGATATCTGGTCCTAACCAGACTTAGTCCAGCTAAATTTCATAAATATATCTAACCCTTCAGCACGAATTTAAAACACAGTCTTTGTTACAGGTTCATCTTTTTCTCCCTTGTCTCATTACTTCATGTACCTATTAATCTTTTGGTTCCCATCTTTTGAGAATTAATTCTCAAGCAAAAGCTATGGCAGTAACTGCCTAACCATAATTGTCTACCCAACTAACATGTGAGACATAATTGGCATTCTTTCCAAGATGTCATCACTTCTACACAACTTAGTGACATAATTTATTAATCAAACAAAAATTTAAAGATTCTGGATAATCATATGACCTTCCCTGAAGCTCAGGAATAGTAGCATGTCTTTTACTGTGGTAATTAATATTTACAAATTACCCGGAGATGTCGCACCTAGGGTTGTGGCTTCTTGGTCAGCGAATGTACTGCTAAGGTTTTCATGCCACTATGTAGGTCATAGGTTAAAACCTTTTCTTTCCCATGCGTTGTGCTTGAGGGAGGTGCAGTTGCACCTAGAGGTCATAGTGGAAGCCATTTGGGATTGATGTCGTGTCATGCAAGTGTGAGAGCTAGCGTGTTACACACACACACACACACACACACACACACAGATATATATATATCAAATAAGTTGATAAATGTTTTGAATAAAAATGTGTGGAGAAAAAAAGCGTTTGTATAGGAAGATTAGTAATAGTAATAATAATTGATTCAGTTTCCATAGTTAAAGCACATTTGATTTTGAGATATCACTCGTTCATTTCTATCCATGGTTGATCAAGCTAGAAGTGATTACTTTAGGTGGAGCTTCTTGCATAAATATTCCATGGACATAGTGGTCACCTAGTATATAAATATTCTATGGAAATAGCAGTCCCATATCTTTGAGGTTTGTGAACCACTTAGATTTAATGCTAACATCCTATATTTGGTAAGTTGGTTTTTGAGTTGTTGGTGATGGTTGAGAAATTATCTAAACCTCTCCCCTTAAATTATGAATAATTTAGATGTGAGAAACTCTATATTATATAGGAATGACTAAATGTAATTTGTGTGTGTGTGTGCATACATACCATTGTTTGAAATATATTCTATTTTCAACCATTATTTCATGGTATTAGAGCCTAAATCGAGAGGCTTTAAACCTATGTAGTGTGGTGAGTGATCATAGAATATTTTATCTCTATTTATTTCTTCAGCGTTAGTGTCTACGTTGACGAAAGTTGTGGATTTTATTTACTAGGAAGTCTATGTGTTGGCATATTTTGAGCTGATTTGTTGAATATTTGATGGATGGTGTGGTCTAATGTCGTGCAGTGAGATGAGTGTTGTCAAGCCTCTATTCAAGCTTTGTTTATCTTGTGAGTGTAGCAGTGGATTCGTTTGAGAATCCGACATCACTGTAACACACAGTTTGACATCAACACGGCATGGATCAAACAAATGATTTTTCTATGGAGTTCTAATCATTTTCGATTAATTTAATATTCACGTTCTTTGAATTACATGACTACAACCCTTATTAAATTGACTATGGTTTGGTTTTACGTATAAAATATTGTTATCTATTATTTATCGAATGATCCTGTGATGTTGACAAAGGAACTCGTAATAGCAGTGGTTGGACTCAATTAAATAGCAACTAAATTCTTAGTTGAATCGTTATCTAATCAAACCTCTCCTTTTAATTTAGCAAGAAGAGTTTACCTTCTCTTCTATCCATCAGGCGGCTCCAAATTATTTTTTGTCACCTCTCTGCGGATCGTTGAGTTTTGTGAGAGTCCATTTTTCTTTGATCATGGAAGACTAGTTTTGTTTAAGTATTGTTATGCTAGATGTGTGACTTATTTGTTGTTAGAGGAGGAGTTAGTTGCACAAAAAAGTGGATTGTTGTCTTGTTGAAGCATCCTTTTTTTAATTAAAGAGGGGTATCGATAATTATAGAAAGGTACCTTAGTGTTAAAGTTTAAAAATAATTTTCTGTTAGTTTTTAATATTTTCTAATCATGGAATTCATGGTCTTAGAAATTTTGTGTGGCTTAAACTTTCCCTCATGGAAAGTAAAAGTGCAGTTTAAATTAATGTAGAAACATTTGTGGGGCATAGCGCAAGGCTTAGAAGTGGCACCTACAGATGCCAAAAAGTTACTTGAATGAAAAAGTAGAGATGAAAAAGCTAAGTCCATTATCGGACTTACTCTTTCAAATTCACAGTTACATCTTGTAGATCTCACTAAACCATCTAAGGAAATATGGGAACACTTGATTCAACTGTTTGGTGCAAAAGCTACAAATGCAAAATTTTATATAAAGTTGTAATTATTTAGAATTAAAATGAATGAGGAGACATCTATGTCCAGTTATGTGAATACTTTAATGTCTCTTTTAAGACAATTGTTTGAAGCAATTGTTAAGGTGGAAGACGAATATTCAAAAGGCATCTTATTAAATAGCTTACCTTCAAGTTATAGTAATGTTGTCTTCACTTTGAGTCAAATGTCTTCACAAAAATTGGATGAGACAATTGCAACACTTTTGGAAGAGGAAAAGAGACTAAGACCAAAGGATACAAAAAGAAATTCTTAAATAGAAAATGCATTATTTTCAAAGACAAGGATGCGAAAGAAAAATGGAAATAAAAGTGAACTTGAATGCTATTCCTACAAGAAAATTGGGCGTATAATGTGGAATTGCAAAGATTGTGCCAACGATCTATTAAAATAGAACGTAAAAGTATCAATGAACATAGCCACATATGAATATTCATTGAATTATGATGATGAATTCAATGAAGAATTTGAACCTCTCAAACTCTTTTAGAAAAACTGTAGTTCAGTGAAAAGGATCAACATGGATTGTTATCCAAATATATTGGCTGTTTTGGATCTAGGGAAGGATCCCTCATTGTTGATCATGTGAGAATGGACTTTGAGTGAGGTTACATGAAAAATTAGGATGTTGTTCAGTAATTGACTTCAGGGAATCTGTGATTCAGAATTTCAGGAGTGGAACTCGGGAATCCAACTTGTTGACTACACCTTTACGAGGGTCAGGAGGCAACTTGATGGAGCCCATGGTGATCTAGAAGTTGTAAACAATTTAAAGAATGGTTATGTGTTTTGTTGTTTATGGGTGGTTTCAATAAGTTTATGTAATGTAAGAATTAAGGGAGGCACTTAGAGTTAATGCTTACATCTTATATTTGAGAAGTTGGTTTGTGATTTGTTGATGATGGTTGAGAAATTCTCTCAACCTCTCCTCCTAAATTAGGAATAAGTTAAATATAAGAAACTCTATATTATAGAGTAATGACTTAATGTAATTTGTGTATGTGCATGCATACATACCATTGTTTGAAATATATTTTATTTTCAATCATTATTTCATGTTTGTGTCGCTATGGAGGTCACAAGTTTAAATTGTGTCTTACATGTGCATTGTGCTTGGGGGCGGTGCAGTTGCACTTGTAGGTTATAGTGGTAGATGTTGGGCATTGATGTTGTGTCACAGGAGTATGAGAGTCGGCACATTACTAATTCCACCAGTCAAAAAAATAATAAAAATAAGTGAAAAGTTAAAGATAAATAAAAAAGAGTAAACCAAATCAATTGATAAAAATTTTGAATGGAAAATGTGTGGAGCAAAAAAAAATTAAAAAAAAAAAAAAATTGTATAAGAAGATTAATAGTAGTAATAACAATTTCTTTAGTTGCCATAGTTAAAGCACATTTGCTATTGATATGTCACTGGTTCAATTCTCTCCATGGTTGATCTAGCTAGAAGTGATTACTCTGGGTGGATTTTCTTGGCATAAATATTCCACGGACATAGTGGTAACCTACTATAAATAAATATTTTATGGAAATAGCAATCACATTTTATAGAAATAGTGGTCACGGTACATGAACTACATAGAAAAATAATAATAATAATAGCGATGTTGATAAACTTGTTTATTTTGGAAAAAAACTTCGAAATTTATTTTAACTATCAATCATTATTAGGTAGATGGCATGGACTTAACCTCCATAGAATATTATAGGCTATTCTTAGTAGTATAAACAAATCAAAGGTAAAGTTTTATCTCCAAAATAGTTATGCTTTTTTTGTGGTTTTATTTAAATTTATTAATTAAAAAAATTTATCATATGACCAAGTGTCATATGAAATGAGTTACTATTTTTTGGACATGTATTGATAGGCCATGGTATTGGCCCAGGGTATTGTAACAAATCTTGTTTAAGATTAAAAATCTTCATGGTAAAGTGAGGGTGAATTTCCAAGGTGAATTCTATGTACAGACTTGTGGAGGAGCCATGGGTTCTCCACTCTCCCTAGTTGTAGCGAACTTGTTCAAGGAAGACTTTGAAACTAGAGCTTTGGCTTTTTCTCTGATTCATCCGAAGATTTGGAAGAGGTTCGTTGATGACACCTTCATTAGTTGGCCCCATGGTCGGGACAAGTTGGAATCTTTCCTTTTGCTTGTTAACAATCAATCTAGCTCCATCAAGTTCACAATGGACACATAAGTTAATTATAGACTCCCATTACTTGATGTTCTTATCTCTAAGAAGGGTGAAGTTTCATTTTCTCATCAAGTTTTTTGTAAAAAACTCACACTGAGCAACACCTTGATTCTAGTTCTCATCATTGTCCAGCTCAGAAGTAAGGTGTCCTTAACACACTGGTTACCTAAGCCCTACGGATTTCCGATGAGAGTAACCTTGAAAAGGAAAAACACCATTTCCTTAAAGTTTATAAAAAAATGGCTATAGTAGATCCCAAGGTCTCATGGATTTCCAAAAAGCTAGGAAAGGACTCAGCCAAAAGAAAGATCCCAATGATTTCGTTGACTATGTGCATCTTGCTTTCATTCTTGGTACCACTGACAAGATAGTTCGCATTCTTAAGAGAAATAAAGTTCGTACCACCTTTAAAACTCTTAAGACCATCTACAGCTTCCTTAGATCAGTTAAAGACCATGTGGACCCTAAGGAATTAAAGGGTGTTTACTTAATCTTTTTCTCCTTTGGTGTGCCCTACATTGGAGAAACTGGTTGATTTGTGAAGCAGAGAATTCAAGAGCACGCTGCAAATATCAAGCATAATAGATCTCGCTCTTCTACCTTAACGAAACATGTGGAAAAATCTAGACATCAAATTTGTATTGAAGAGTGTAAGATCATTGCTAATATTGATCACTTATTTCATAGGAAGTTTAAGGAAGTTTTGGAAATTCACAAACATGCGAGCAATCTAAATAAAGATGAAGCGTGGAAGATAAGTAAAAATTGGATTCATGCCCTTTCATCATAATTTCTTCTTTCTTTCCCATATATATATATATATGTTAACATGATCTCGAACTTTTTTTTAAATATTAATGTAATGTAATAAAATAAAAATCATAGATATATAATGTTTTTTTATTCTTTTGTTTTCTTATTTACTTTCTTTGTTGAAGGATTTTTTCATTTTAGATTTTCTAGTTTTTTATTAATATTATTTAATCTTTTCATTTTGTTTGTTTAATGTGTATTCAATTATTTATTTATTACAATATAATTTAGTAGTTTATTGAGATGGTATTGTTTATTTTTTTATTTAAAACTTTTTATTTTATTATTAGTATTTTAATTTTAATTTATTATTATTATTATTATTATTAAAATTGTAATTTTTCATTTTATTATCAATTTAGTTGTAAGCAATCATTATTTAAATTATTTAATAAAATATATAATTATTTATTTATTTATTATTAAATTTGAATTAGACTTTTCATTAGTGAGTAGAGTTTATTAATTAATGCATTATAATATATAATAAAAAAATGTAGATTTTATTTTTTTAGATATTGATGAATAGATTTTTAAGAGGATATTTTCTTAGCAATTTGATTAGTTTTTAGTTTATCCGTTTTCTTTTTATATTTTTTCTATGGTAATTTGAATGTTCTTTTGGATTTCTTTATTGATAGTTATTTCTTTTCATATTATTATTAATATTTTTTTATTATTACTATTTTATACGTTACAACATTGTTTTTTTTCTTATAACAATACATTCATATTTTTAATAATATAGTTATTTTATTATAAAAATTATATTTTTTATTTATTGTATTAATAGTTATTTTTTAATTATTGATTAATAGTAGCCTAAGTTTTGGTCTTTTTATTTGTTTTTTAACGTATTATTTTCATTTATTATTGGAATTTTTTAGAATATCTCAACATTATTTATATTTTTCCTTTTAGTTTTTATTCTCCATCCATGTCCTTATGATGAACCACAATATAGGGTAACTTTGACCCCAAAAATCCCATTTGATTAATCTAAAAGAGTTTTCCTATAAATTATAAATCCCATGTGATTAATCTAAAGAGTTTTCCTCTTAATTATGGATCACAGAAGTTTTCTTTAGCAAAACTTGTTACATGTTTTTTTTAAATGTATAAATGTTTAATTTATATAGTGATTATTTTATAATTAATTATGTCCATAGCCATGTGTATTTTAGAATAAGGCTCTCACAATTTTAATTTTATTATCAATATTATTAAGTGCATTGTAGGTATTTAACCTCTATAGAATATTCTAAAATATTGTTAGTAATATAAAAAAATTACAAAATATCTTCATATGAAATGAGTTATGTCTTTTTGGACATGCCGTATTGAGAAGCCCTAGTATTGGTCAATAGCATTGTAAAAAAGCTCATTTACATATTAGGAATATCTATGATAAAGTGGAAGAATCTCTATGGTTAAGTTCATTCTTATATATATTTTCTAATTAAGTTAATTCTTATATATATTTTCTAATTTTAGCACTTGAGATGCATGATAGATTAAGCATTTTGATGTTTATTATGAATGATGTCTACTTAAAGATATCAATAACAAAAAAAAATCAACTTTAGCTATAAATAAAATACTTCAATTTCCACCTTAGTTTTACATGAACTTTATATAGAGAGATAAAGTAATTGAAAGTAAAAAATATTTAATTTACCTTTTTAGTATGAAGAAGATACTTAATTCCTTACTACTATAACATTGATAGACAACATGTAGAAATAATATTATTGATATTATATGATGTGTGATTCATCTTATGTTCAGTTGACATTTAATATTTAAAAGAAAAATATAAATAACAAACATGAGAAAGAGGGAGATTGTTTTAAGAGGGGGCATGTACTAACATTTTAATATGAAGAATGTGAGTCACAAACAAAATATTTCAATTTCAACTATGTATATATTATATAAATGAGTGGGAATAAAAAATTTCTTATACTTCAAATATTTTATTAGTATTTTTCTCAAAACCAACATAGATCCATCTTATCTTTAAATCTACCAAGAGCCTAGAGGAATTAAAAAGACGCTTTCATCTTGAGATATTTTATCTCTCTCTACCCTTGGTGGATATGGAGTTAAGATAGATTTACACTAGTTTAGTTAAGTTTTCTTAGCAACATGAGATGTATCATAACTATATTGATGCTCATCGACCTTTATTTTAAATGGTTGGTAAAGGTTGATAGGCATCAATCCATGATAAACATCAAGATAGTCATCATACATCTCATGTTGCTAGAAAAGCTTAACTAAACTAGCATAAATTTATCTTAACTCCACATCTACCAAGGGTAGAGAGAGATCAAATAACTCAAGATGCAAGCCTCTTTTTGATTCCTCTAGGCTCTTGGTAGATTTAGAGATAAGATGGATCTGTTGGTTTTGAGAAAAATACTAATAAAATCTTTTATGTATAAGAATTTTTTTATTCACACTCATTTTAGATAATATATACATAGTTCAAATTGAAATATTTTATTTGTAACTCACATTCTTCATATTAAAATGTTAATACATGCCCCTTCTTAAAGCAATCTCTCTCTCATGTTTTTATTAATATATTTTTCTTTTAAATATTAAATGTCAGCTATTATAACTGGACATTTGATATTTATGTCTAAGGTGATGATGAATTGTTTGTGTCTCAAGGCAAGTATATGACTGAGATACTTGAGAGATTTCACATGGAGAATTGTAAGGCCATGGACACATATATAGCAACAAACTAGAGGAAGGAGTATGCTTCTTTAGGTGAGGAAGTTAATGCTACCATTGAGAGGAAGCTTGTGGCTTCATTGATGTATCTTGTGAACACATGACCCGACATGTGCTATGTAGTCAACCAGCTTAGCCAAGCTATTGTCAGGACTTTCAAATTATATTGGAAGGCAACAAATAATGTGTTACCGTGCCTCAAAGGCATTACTCAATATGGATTACGGTACAAACAGACAGAGGGAGTGAAGTTGCAAGGCTTCACTGATGTAGATTAAGCAAGGAGTCATGTGATAGGAAAAGTACATCAGGTCCTATCTTCAATGTTGGGTCCACAACTATTTCTTGGGTCCACAACGTTGTAATGTAATGTAATATATTGTAAATAATTATATTATATTAAAACATGTAATAATAATTACATTTTAAATGTGATAGGTTAATGAATATTTTAACATAATATAATGTATAACATTTATGGTAAATCATATTATAGAAGGTAATATAGAATTTAAATAATATTATAAAAGGTAATATAGAATTTAAACTAAATATATTTAACATGATAATGTATTGTAAATATAATCATAAATTAATATATTAAAAAAATGTACACATCAAATAATTTCTATGTTGAAAAATGGCAACAAGAAATTTGAGTTTAATTTGTCCTTGAATTAAACTAAGAATTAAAATTAAATTCTACTCTCATAGCAACTTGTAAATAGTTAATTAAGTTTAATTAATTTAATTAGCTTAGAAACTTGAAATTGGAAGTCTTTCTGTAATCATGTATATGTTCTCCTTAAATTTTAAGGGTCCACGGTGAGTTTATTTGAGTCATAATTAGATTAACTTGGTTTACTGAATTGTGGCCAGTTAAATTAGTTTTAACTATTTGTGGAACTAATAGAGGACTAACAGTCAGTTGGTGCATTGGTGCATCCACAAGTGTTACTCTAGTTAATTGAAGATTCCCTCATGATAAACTCATGCATGTCAATTTAGAGAAAGACCCAGTTGAGACTAGACTACAGGGACATTGTACTATGAGTTGTATGATTTACTGAGTTGTAAATATCATGCATGAAATCAGAGAAGGACCTGTGTTTGGATTGTGCAGTTTTGGAAGCATGAATTCCCTTTAAATACGAGTTATTCATCCTAGGAATTCCGCAAGGAAATAGGAGCTTGGAAGGCAATGGAAATTGGCTAAGTGTTGACTAATAGTAGGCTTGTGAGGTAGAGAGTTGAGCATACTTGTGTGGAATTGTTCTTGTGAGAACAAGCTTTGTATCTTCACTCATATTTATGATTTAATGCAATATAGATAGGCGAGGTTTTGAGCTATGGCTTTCCCTAGGAAAACTTATTATGTTATATGTCATTGATTTGTCTTATTCTTATTCATATTTCTTTCATCAATCTATTTGTTTCTGTTGGTTGAGAGTAGAAGTAGATCCTTGTCCTGTGATTTAGTAAATTGCCTGAACTTGTGAATCTATAGAAAATGTTACATGGTATCAGAGTTGAATTCAATATACTAGAGGAGATTTCAAAGTTTTGAGTTTTGGTTTAAAGGTGAAATTCGAATTTGTAATGCATACTTCAGACGAAATTCTATGGTTTGTGGCTCAAGTATGCCTTGGAAGGAAACTCGAATTATATAGGATGGAGGTTATATTGGAGGATAATGGCTTGAAGGAATTTGTTGATCAATACATTCCTAACCCAGAAGCATCGGATGCACAAAATCTGGTTAAGGCGAGGCGGATAATCCTTGAGGGAGTTCGAGACCACATTGTGTTGAGTCTCCATGGAAAGAAAACCATGTATGCTATGTGGAAAGAATTGACGAACTTGTATCCAAACAACAATGACCAAAGAAAATTGGCACTAAAGGACAAACTACGAAAAATCAAAATGAAGAAAGATGAGACTATTCCAAAATACTTGACCAAGTTTACTCAATGTCGTGATGAACTTGGAAGTGTTGGAATCATAGCTGTCCAGGATGATATGGTAAGTCTTACTCTTTTGGGACTCCCAAAGAGTTGGCATAGTTATCAGGATTCTGTCACATTGGATCTTCATTGCATATGGCTGGCGACAAGGAGTTATTCAGTGACCTGGAGCAGAAAGATCTCCAAATGCATATCAAAATGGGTGACGACAAGAGGTATAGTGCCAATGGATTGGGCATGGTTACTTTTCAGAGGGAGCATGGATCTCCACTCACCTCGAAGAATGTTATGTATGTGCCCAGGTTGAAGAAGAACTTGGTATCCATTACCATGCTTGAGGATAGAGGTTATGATGTGATCTTCTTGAAAGCAAAGGCGTTCCTTCAACACATAGACATGGGTCAAGTAAAGAAGATAGGGATCTGGGTGAAGAATCTCTATAAGTTGGAGGTAGAAGATTGTGTTTCTTTGAGCATGAAAGTATAGATGGTGGAGAGCCGAGATTTTGGAAAATTGTGGCATAGGCGATTGGGCCACTTGCATCATGGGGCTTTGAAGATCATGGAATAGATCTCCATCATTTCCCCAAATGTATGCTAGAGAAAGTTGATACATGAAAGGGGTGTACTTTGGGTAAATACACGAAGTCTTCCTTTCACGATAGACACATTCGAGTGGGATCTATTCTAGAGTGAATCCATTCAGATGTGTCTGGACCATTCTCAATAGAATCCACAACCAAACACAAGTATTATGTTATATTTGTTGATGACTTTTTAAAAAAATGTTGGATATTTTTTATTCAGAAAAAGGATCAAACCATCACAAAGTTTTGTGAGTTTAAAGCATTGGTGGAGAAAAAGTTGGGCAAGAAGGTTAAATCTCTATGGAGTGATAACGGTGGTGAGTATGTCTCAAACAAGTATAAGAAGCTTTTGTGTAGTGAAAGGGATTAAATAGTAGTTGAAAGCACCCCATAACCCTCAACAAAATGGGGTGGCCGAGAGGAAGAAAATAAGCATAGTAGGGGAAACAAGGGTGATGTTGCAAGATCAGGGTCTCCCACTACACTTGTGGATTGAGGCATGCAAAAAAAAGGTTTATGTTTAGAACCGCAGCCCGCATTGGATACATGGGATGAAGACACCAGAGGAGGCTTATTACAGGAAGAGGCCAAATGTTGGTCAATTTAGGCTTTTTGGGTCATCAGTATATTTTCATGTGACCAAATATGCATGGAGGAATCTTGAGATGACAGTAGAGTTGGGGATATTTTTGGGGTCCGTTGATACACCTCACAACTATCAAGTGTTCTTGTCGACTAGCAGGATGTCAGTGGTTTGCAGGGATGTCAAATTCAATGAGGAGAAGGCCACACGAGTTTCCCTTGAGAGAGAGCTTCAACTACATGCAGCTGAGGAGCTTTTAGCTTGTAAGGTTTAGAAGCCTCAGATTGATGTGAATCAAACACATGTAGATGATTCAGGAGTGGAGACATCCACTCAGATAGAGTCTTCCAGAGATGGGAGAAATCGTACCATAGAGACGAATAGATTTTTGTCGTATGCTAGAGTGAATGTGGGAGGAACCACATCACAGTGCAAACAGAGGAGGTCACCTGACAGGTGCACTAGATGCATGGCTCTTATGAGGGGATGTGTTGTGACAAAGCGATCTTCATTTGAGGAAGCAGTGCAGCATCCGATTTGAGTTGACGCCATGGTGGAGGAGTATGACTCCATAATTCGTAATAGTGTTTGGGATGTGGTCCTGAGACCACAGGATAAGTCCATTGTGAGCTCTTGTTGGATTTACAAGGTAAATCAAGTTACAGATGGTAGTGTGGAGAAGAATAAGGTTAGATTTGTGGCCCATGGCTTTTCACATGTAGAGGGGATTGACTATGATGAGACCCTTGCTCCTGTTGCAAGGTACTCGTCAATAATATATATATTGGCACTATCAACACAAATGGGGTGGAAGATAAATCAAATGGATGTAAGGAAATCTTTTTTTAATGGTATGATTGAGGAAGAAGTGTACATAGAGTAGCCTGAAGGTTTTGCAACCTTCGACTGTGATTTGCATGTGTGCCGACTCAAGAGAGCATTGTATGATTTGAAGCAAGCACCTCATGCTTGGTACACCACAATAGACAACTAGTTCACCAGGTTGGGCTTCACGAAGAGTGAAGTGGGTGGGAACATGTACCGCATAGTGGTGGAAGGTAAGATGTTGATCATTATACTTTATGTTGATGATCTCATACTGGCAAGTAATGATCAACTAATCAAATATCGCAAGGAGGACCTTGCAAGATAGTTTGAGATGAAGGAATTGAGGCTTATTCATTACTTTATGGGCATGGAAGTATGATAGGGTGATGGGGAGTTGTTTGTGCCTCAAGGAAAGTATGCCAAAGAGATACTCAGAAGGTTCCACATGGAGAGTTGCAAGCCTATGAAGACTACTCTAGCTAGTAACTAGAAGAAGGAGGATGCTACTTCAAGAGAGGTAGTGGAAGCTACTGTTTATAGCCAGCTTGTGGATTCACTCATGCACTTGGTGAACACATGACCGAATTTATGATATGCAATTAACCAACTTAGTCAAGCGATGGTTAGGCCTACCAAGTTGTACTGGAAGGCGACAAAGCATGTATTGAGATAACTCAGGGGCACTATTCAGTACGGATTATGGTACAAACAGGTACAGAGAGTGAATCTTCAAGGTTTCACAGATGCATATTGGGCAGGAAGTCCATCTGACCGAAAAAGCACATTAGGAGGGATTTTTAGTATTGGGTCAGTGACAGTTTCTTGGTACAGTAGGAAACAAAGATCGGTTGCACTCAGTTTGGCAGAGGCAGAGAACATGGCTACAATTTCGGTGGCATGTGAGGCCATCTGGATGAGGGAGATCTTGGTTGGCCTATTTGGTTAGAAGAAGGATCCAACAGTGATTTACTACAATAATCAAAGTTGTATCAAACTCTCTAAAAATCTAGTTTTTCATGATAGGTCCAACCACATTGATATCTGATATCATCATCTTAGAGATTATGTATTGAGGTGGATCATGTTGTTAGATTTCATTCCCACAGAGGAGAAAGATGCTGACATTTTGACAAAGGTATTGTCAAAACGTAAATTCAAGTTTCACAGAGACAAGATCAAGGTAGTTGATAATCCCTTTCTCTTGAGAGGGAGTGTTGAGAAATGGAAACAAGAAATTCTAGTTTAATTTGTCCTTGAATTAAACTGAGAATTAAAATCGAATTCTATTCCCATAACAATTCGTAAATACTTAAGTTTAATTAGCTTAATTAGCCTAGGAATTTCGAGTTGGAAGTCTTTTTGTAGTCATATATATGTTCTCCCTAGATTTTAGGGGTCTAAGATGAGTTTATTTGAGTTGTAATTAGATTAACACAGTTTACTGAGTTGTGATCAGTCAAATTAGTTCTAACTATTTGTGGAACTAATAGAGGACTAACAGTCAGTTGGTGCACTGGTGCATCCACAAGTATTACTCCAGTTAACTGAATATTCCCTCATGAGAAACTCATGCATGTCAATTCAGAGAAAGACTCAATTGAGACTAGAATGCAGGGATAATGTACTATCAGTTGTATGATTTACTAAGTTTTAAATATCATGCATGCAATCAAAGAAGGACCTATGTCTTAATTGCGCAATTTTGGAAGCATGAATTCCCTTTAAATACAGTCTATTCATCCTAGGAATTTCACTAGGAAATAGGGGCTTGGCAGGTATGGAAATTGGCTAAGTATTGGATAAGATAGGGCTTGTGAGACAGAGAGCTGAGCATACTTGTGTGGAATTGCTCTTCGCGAGAAAAAACTTTGTATCTTTACTCATATTTCTGATTTAATGCAATACAAATAGGCGAGGTTTTGACATGTGGCTTTCCCTAGGAAAAATTATTGTGTTATGTTCCATTGATTTGTCTTCTTCTTGTTCA
>APFE030552570.1:0-19327 GCA_000404065.3 Pinus taeda
GTCTTTGCCCCTACATTCACCTCACAAATGTCATATTAACAATTGATGTATTATTTAGCTCCCTAAGCATCCCCCTTCCCTAATTCTATAAAGATCTATGTAAAATTCCCTAAAAGTCTATATAAATACCCTCCCCCTAGCACTATAGCTATATAGCCCTCTCTTGGGGAATATTAAGCCATCAGGGGTTAATATTAACCCTCTTTCACCCTAAAACTATGGGTTTTTATTAAAACTTTGGTTAAAAATAATAAACCATAGTCCCTGCCCTCATTAACCCTTCCTACCCCTTTTCCGCGCTAAAGTTTTTGTTTGTAATGTTTTTTAATTAAAACATTATTAAACTAACCCACTACCCTATGTCAAAAACCCACCCCGCGCGCATTATATTTAAAACAATTAATTTAATCGGCGAGTCCCCCTGCCTTAACTCGCCATCGCATCGCTCTCCCCGCCAACCGTCCAATTGTGAGCGACGTGATCCAAAAATGGGCAGTCGATTTCACAAGAGAGATGCCCGATGTTTTGCGTCCGGGGGATTGGTGGTTTTACCACCGTACCCCCGCCACGCGTCGGCCTCCCACAGTGTTTGGAGCCCTCCCCCCTCATACCACTTACCGCCCTGGGGTGCTTCGAGGAAACCCATCCCCTCTCACTGACGTCACACCCCCGTCAGCGTGACGTCACCCCCTCGTCCGCCACCACTGCTCCATGTCGCCTCCACGTCGGCCATCCACACACCTGCCCTATCACCGTGTCACCGCCACATGGCCACCCACGTCAGCCGCCACGTCACCCTGTTGTACCCGGACCCACCGATGACGTCATCACCAAAAAGGCGCAAAAGGGCCAAAATTGCATAAAAAGTCGGGAAATGACCGTTTTATGTCATTTTAACTTACCTTTTGCGGAGCGTTGTGCATACGAAAGACGTTGATTACGGCCAAAATCGAGAATTCGTCCACCAAAGTTGTTGCCGCCCTCGACGTCGACTGAAATGCCTACAATTGTCCCAGCTTGATACCTCCTGCACCGAAAAATCCAGGTATTTTCCGCATTCGACCTCCTTCAATCATATTTCTCCCATTTTTCTCCTAAATTCCTGTAAAAAACTCTGCAAAAGCTCCTCACAGTTAAATTGTCCACTGAAACTACCCAAAAACCTGGTAAACTCCCTACACACCAGAGCTTTGCAAAAGACCTGTGCCCTTCTGCGAAATTCACCATAAAAACTAATTGAAGAAGCCGAGCTACCGGCTAAAAGCCCATACAAACTGCACCCTCATCCCTGTTATCAGAATTCCCTTTGAAAAACCAGCTAATTAGCTCAACACACTTTGGTTTCTTCCAACAGAGTGCCCCACAGTTTATCAACCCTGTAAAGAGTTTCCTCATAATCTCAGAGCTGCTCACTTTCAAACACAATTCAGTGGGCATTCCTCAGCCTTTGCACCAATCCTAAACTCAAGTAAATCATCCAATAAACTTCAGACATGGCCACTCCATCTGCTCTAGATGTTGCTCATGTTAATCCACCCAGTAAGGAGCTTGAAGCTATGCCACTTATGGACAGTGATTTCCTCATTGTAGATTTTGTGGCAGAGAGGAACCATTTACAGACCTTCTGCCAGCTAAGGAACAGTCACCTAGACAACAGTGACATGTATGGCATCTAGGAGTCTAATCTGCCTACCTACTTCTTGCCATCTGTTAATGTCTTTCCTGAGGTCATCCACCTCTGTGCAGAAAATTATGACCAGAAGCTCAGAGCTGTAAAGTCTCCATCTGGGAGCATCCTCTTTTACATAACACCAGACTCCATCAATCAGATGCTGAATTACAAACAAACCCAGCTGCTATACCCTTTTTCCATTAAGTATTTGCTGGATGAGGGCTCCAAGCTCTCTAGCATGGACATTGCTGCAGTCGCCAAAACTTTCATGAGAGCAGACTACCAGCCTTCTGGGCCACCTCCTTTTTCATATGCAAATTTCAATGAGGTAGGCAAGCTGCTTGTGGACATGATATCCTTTGTCCTAGGGTTCTCCACAAATGAGCATGTTGATGAAACTATTTTGGTCTTGTTATCTGCATATAGCCTTGGGAAGCCCCCTGCTGTAAAATACAATTATGCCAAGTTTATTGCCAACAAGATACATGACCAACTGGTGAGGCTGGACAGGGAAGAAATATTCAAATATTCATCATACATCTATCACCTCTTCATGTACTATCATACAGATTGCTTCCAGTGCCACATCAAGAAACTGGATTCACAGAGTGAGAGGAGGTCTGTCATCTTCTGGTCTTCAGTTTTCCATCAAATCCAGAACTCTCCCTACTCCTACTGTGAATTTATTGACCAATTTGTCTATCTAGTCACATGCCTCTTGAAGAGGTCTCCTCCTGCCAGGTTGTCCAAAGATATGCAGAAAATCTTACAGCTCTCCAGGAATTATAAAATAGGTGATTGGTATTTATACCAAAATCACACAGTCATCAGGATCTATGGCTGTGAGCTCTGTCCTTACAGGCTCCCAAGGTATGTGCCTATGAGATTGTTTGCCTTGGAATACTATAGGCAACTCATCGATTCTGACCTTACACACTTCCACGGTGCCAAGAAGAAAGCCAATCTCAAATCCAGAGACCACCTAGGCCCCTTCATCATGAACAAGAAAGATGGTTGGCAAGAAGCTGATCAAATATTGGGGCAACAACTTAAACTCAAACGGAGCTTCTGGTGGGTCCCTTGTGACCTTGAAGGCTTCATCAGTGCTAGGAGAGTCAAGTATAGGCTGCTAGCCTATAAACATTGTCCATATCCACAAATAGAACACTTTTCCAACCAAGATGAATGGGTGCCTGATACAATAGTAGAGGTATTTACTCAGGAAGAGAAAATGGAGCAGACTGTGAAAGATTTAGAGAAAAATCTTGACTTGGATTCTTGTCAGCAGGTCATATTCAAGCAACCAGTCCAAGTGGGAGAAGGCACATCCACTGCTGCAGTTGCACAGACTACCCAACAGGCATCTACAACCACCACTACAACAAAAGGAAAAGAGATAATGGATGAAAAGCAAGAGACAGAGACAGGGTAGCCCAACACTTCAAAGGATCAAAGTCAAGGGCAAGCCCCTTTACATCAAATTGAACCACCACAAATCCCAGTTCTGTAAACACCTCTCAATGAAGAGAGAGGCAAAAAACATGATAGAGAGGAGGTCACACCTCCAAGTGGGTCAACACAGCAACTGGAGGCCAAGAGGCCAAGAATTGACCCTCAGACCGAGGGAGAAGACATCAGTGAAGAAAGAGAAGAAAGCCAAAGTAGAGAAAGACAATCCAGCCAGCAGACTGCCACTAGTTCATTTCAGCAGGAATAGGCCATACAGCAAGGCACAGAGGTATCCTCCTCAAGGCAGCAAGGCAAGCAACCAGCTGGTATCAAAGGGGGTTTCATGGAGATCAAGGCACAAAATGAATTGTTGAGAGTACAACTCTATGATCAATTCTTGAAGGCAACTCCCTCCAAAAAACAAAGATTGATGGCTGCTTATGATTTCAAGGAGGACAAAATGATTTTTACTCATTTAAAGCCTAAAGTTCCACATCCCAAAACCTCTGCAAATTACATAAGAACAAACTTGGAGGTCTTTTCTAAAGACATACATCCAATGGATCAAATAGAGTTGCACAAGCAAACAGGGGAAATGGTTTATGCTACGCTTGCAGACAAGGCCATGCTAGCCCATCAGTTGAAAGAATCACCGAGGAATACAAATACACAGCTTGATTTGGAAAGGATGTCTTCCCAGGCTAAGAACAACAGAATAAAAATGTTGGAAGACATAATCATTGATATAGGACATGATCCAAAAGATCCAAAGGGTGTTAGGGCCCTTATGAAAAAGAAGGAGGATGATATTGCTACACTCAGGAAACAGTCAAAGTTGCCTGCAACTATTCACCCTGACACTACAGAACTTGCACAGGAAAAAGAACTTGATGACACCATGGATTTACTTATGAAGATGAATCAAAGAATACTAGAGATGGAAGGAGAATTCGAGAAAGCATGGCAAGGTAGACAAGGAGAATCAACCTCCCAGCCCCCTCAAACTTCTACAACTCTTGGCCCTGCCCCTCCTACACAAGCAGCAGCAGCCCCTCCTGCCATTCCAGCACCAACCACAGCCACATCAGCAACAACAGCAACAACAGCAGCAGAATCTAGCATGAGTATGGAGGACTTGATGAAAGCTGTCAAAGAACTTGAAACTCAAGTGACAGAAATAAATGAGGCCAAAGATAGACTGGCCAAGCTAGAGGCCAGCTATGACAAGTCCAAGATGATTGGAGCAGAGAAGCATTGAGAAATAAAAGCCTTGGAAGCCAAAGTGAAAGCTTTGGAAAAAGAATTGCTTCTAGGAAAAACTCTAGCAGAAATCAAGAAGATAATTTGGGCCAAAATTAGCCAATCAATACATGACCAATGGAGGTCAATCCAGGCAATACATGAGCATATTGAACTGATAGGCATAGCTCATGTTGAAATACAAAGGACTAGAACAGCACTAGGAATCATGCCCGAGCAGGCCAATAAAATGATACATTTCCTCAATACCCACACTAGGGAGGAATTGGCAGCACTAGAAATAAACAGCAGAACAGACACCATCCTGACAGCTAAGAAAGTGCTGACTTTGAGGAATTTCACTCAAACACTAGAAAGAAAATGTCAGGATATGAAGGCAAAAATTGATGAATTCAGGGAAAAGATGACAATATTGCAGGATAAAGGACTGGCAAGCCTAGTGATTGGCACAAGAAAACTGTTGTCATATGATCAGTATATCACAAGGATCAACAATTATGTTGACAATCAAATCACAACATCCAGTAGCTCCACAGAAGAAGCAGGGCCTCCCTCTGGGCAGTCTCTGTATGATAAATTAGAAAATTTATTTTTTATTGAGCATGAGATAAATCATCTGTTTGAAGTGCCTCCAAATTTCTACAGATATACTGAAGCAGATGAAACACTGGTAAAAATAAGGAGACATCAGCTACCTCCAGCTGATTGGTGGCAGGCAATGCTGGAAATTCTGCCGAGGTGATCCCACTATATTATTCGTTTTTTGTGAAAATTCAGATCTCAGTCACAGTACAGGTCAGCAGACAATTCAGCACGCAGATATCACAGGAAGCACCCGTACAGTGACTCACCAAAGAACTCAGACAATAGGCTCAACTAACCTAAAATTAAAGGCACATCTACAGCCAACTTTCCTGAGCCAAAATGTCAAAAGTTGTGTGACAAAAAGATAGCTGCCATCTCAACATTAAATGTTGTAGTTATATCTTTCATTTACTTTTTGTAAGAGAGTTGGTGGTGTAATTTATTGCACAATAACTCACTATTGAGATATTTTGTATTCTATTTTTGTATATATATCCCCTCAAAGAACGTATTGAGGGTCGGTTGTAGTGAAACTCTTTCAGAAGAGCTATATTGTATATCTGAGACATTTGTGCTAATACAAATTGCTGGTGGAGTTCCTGGTTCCTATACTGTCTGGAGGTGGAAATGAATGGCTCTGTTATGTTGCAGAATTCCTGTGTCATTTGCCGGAACAATAAGTTATTCTGAACTGTGTTGTTGTTTTTCTGTGTATGTCATAATTCATATATGTTCATGATCATAGTAAATAGAGAAAAAGAATAGCTTAGGATTTGTTTGAATACACCCTATGCTCAATATTTATTTCTAAATATGTTTTCTTCTGGATTAGCCATGGATATGAATTCTTAATTGCTCATGTCTAATCTAATTCTATCACTATGAATATTGTTTAAGAATTCTTAACTGCTCTTAAGCAATACTTTCATTTTTCCCTTGTTAGCATAGTGAAAGATTCTCAATTGCCTTTCACTCACTAATTCCATAACTTCATTACATAAATCTAAGAAATTGTTCCACAGATGTCTATCTAGCTTTGTAGCAACACTCTGCCTTCAAAAACATACTTCAGCAGCACACTTCTTTGAAATCCATTGCCCAATGGCCCAAACTCTTCTGTAAATTATACCTCAGCTCTGTTTGAATTCACCAACCAACCAAACTCAAACAAAATCAACACACCATAACTAGCCTAAAATCATCCACCAACAAGGCTAAATCATAAAGAGAGAGCCCTCTCTGGTTGCAGGTAGGCTAGGACCTGTAACTAAAAGATTGGTTAGTGGTTACCTCGGCCGTATTCCCTTTAGGAAACAGGGAAAAACCTGAGTGATAACATCTTTGGCGACTCCACTGGGGACTTTTTTTCAAATTACCACCTGAAAAGAAGCAACTTCCTATTTAACCTTCTCATAGAATACCAAGGAGACAAAACTCAGAAGCTGGCTCCAAAGAAGAAATCTCGTTACACTAGGTCCAACCCTAACCCTAATCCCCCAGCTGTCTTTGAAAACCCCAATTTAAT
The DNA here is from genome assembly GCA_000404065.3 of Pinus taeda. Classification (NCBI taxonomy): domain Eukaryota; kingdom Viridiplantae; phylum Streptophyta; class Pinopsida; order Pinales; family Pinaceae; genus Pinus; species Pinus taeda. The sequence goes on from APFE030552570.1 coordinate 6,492, forward strand.
CCCCAAGATCTTGAAGAAACAAGAGCAGCTAGGAGAGCTCTCAGACTTAGATACAGAACCAATTCAGCAGAACTATATTCCTACTCCTGTCAAAGCATCAGTTTATCCTCACATAACCCCCACTTATCCTAGTTCCTCATCCACTTCCCAAGGTAGTTTCCCTACTCCTCCATCCCAAACAAACCTTACTCCTATTATACCTGTTGTTCCAGCTGTTCCACTCCTTCTCGCTGTCCCTTTTATCCCTGCAAATATGGATAACAGATATGCTCCTTTACACCTTCCTGCGAATCTAGGGGCTATGCCCCAAGACTATCAAAGAAAGATCACTTACTTTGATGGTACTGGCACTTATACAACCCAACAACACACCAAGAGAATGCAGGACTACTTTGAGAACTATGAAATAGATGATGAAGATGTAAGAATGAAAATTTTTGTACAAAGTTTAACAGGGGATGTAAGGAACTGGTTTAGGTCTTTAGCTGCAAATTCTATACTCAATCCTGATGCCTTATACCTAAGTTTTTTAAACAGATGGGAAAAGATAAAAGACCCTCTACACATACTAACAGAGTATGATAACTTGAAAAGGGGTCCACAAGAAATAGTTCAAGATTACTGTGTTAGGTTCAACAATGTATACAACGCCATTCCTCAGAACCTAAGACCTCCACCTGATCAAATTCCCTGATCAAATTCCCTGATGGATTTGATTCAGATATGGCATATCAATTAAGAGAAAGAGCACCTCCAAGTCTTGCAGACATGCAGAATATAGCTGTAAGTGTAGAGGCAAACCTGATTGCCAAGAAAACCAGAGCAAAAAATGAGAGAAGAACAACATTTAAAGAGGAACCCTCAACCTTTGACCAAAATCTAGATGCAATCATGAAGGGTATGGAGAGGTTGGGGGATAGAGTTGAGACCATGGAGAGAAAGTCCTCTTGGGAAGGGAAAACAAGCAACACTACTAGGAATCCCAATTTTAGAAAAAACCAAAACCCAAATGCTGGGAGGACTGGTCGTGATCAGAATATCAGACCTCCATTTCAAGAAAAATATGCAGAGGCCTCAACCACTAGTGAACAAATAAAAGATCCCCACATCAATCTAATGGGTTTGGACAGTGAACAACAAGTATTCTTAACACAAGATGATCAACAAGCCCAAGAATACAAACAATTCCAAGCAAAATATGGTGAGTCATTTGATTTCAGAGAAGGGTATGACACAACAGTCTATAAAGTACACAAACAATACAAGTTAAGAAGTAGAACCATAGATGTACCTGAGAATACCAAACAAACAGCGACCAAACTGCTCAAAAAATCTAGTGATAAAGCTGTCTTAACAGAGTCCTCAGATAAAAAACTCCAAAGGGAGGTCACAGTGGAAGATGTATCTGATATACAGCCTCCAGTAAAACCTACATCTACACCCTTTCTTCCAACAGAAATCTTGGGTAGGCCTCTAGAAAACAGACCTAATTCGGACTTACCCCAAAACGGTGTACCTGACCAGGACAAGGTCACCCAAAATTCGGTAGAAAAGGAAAAACTTGTTGCTCACAATATAAAAGTTCAGATGGAAAAGCCTTTCAATCTTGAAACAGAAATTGGCAAACTGAAAATAGAAATTCCTCTTTCTGAACTAGCCAAACATGAGGTCTTAAGACAACAAATCAATAGATCATTACAGGTACCAGAAAATAAGGATGCAGTTAATATTCTGGATGATCAACCAGAGCTGATTTTTAGCTCAGAAGTCAATGGCAAATCAGTGGATGGAGGTACCCCTCCATTTTATGTGAGCCTAAACATCCATGACAAGGTGCTACAAAATGCCATGTTTGACTCAGGGGCCTCGCATAACCTAATGCCCAAATCAGTAATGGAAAAACTTGACCTATACATCACCAGACCCTATAAAGATTTGTTTTCATTTGATTCCAGCCAGGTGAGATGTTTAGGCCTAATCAAAGACCTTTGTGTATCCCTAGTCCAATATCCAGCCAAAACAATTTTAATGGATGTGGTAGTAGCTGACATTCCACCTAAATATGGTATGCTCTTATCAAGATCATGGGGTTCCAAACTCCAAGGATCTCTGCAACTAGACATGTCATATGCCACAATTTCAGTCTTTGGCCAGCCAAAGAGATTATACCGAGAAACACTAATGAAATATGTGGTCAACAGTCAGGAGAAGCCCCAAAACTTCCCAATCTACTCCATTCATTCAGACATGGACTCATTCATACTGTACAATGCTGATATGTGTCCCAAAATTGAGGTCAAGCTCCTAAAAACAACAGAAACGAGGCACATAAATGTCTACTGCTCAAGATCAAAAGATCACTGATGTGAGCAAACCTACACATTCTGCTGATAATATATCACAAGAATCACCAAAACTAGACCAGCCCACTGAACAAATCTGTAAATCCATGGAAATAAACATTGATCAAGAGATCTTGTGGTGTTTAGAATTTGATGGGTCACTAAACAAGCTAGGAGTAGGAGCAGGGGTTTGGATACACAATACTCAAAATGACCATGCTCTAGGTCATGCATTTAGGCTTAACTTCAGATGTACAAACAACATGGCCGAATATGAAGCCCTTTTTCTAGGTCTCAAACTGATTAAGAGTCTTAGAGTGAACAAAGTTTCCATATTGGGTGATTCAGACCTAATTATACAACAGATAAAGGGAACTTTTGTCACAAATGATCCCAGTATAAGGTCTTATACGATAGCAGTAACAGACTTGCTCAGCAGCTTCTTGGAATATCAGCTCACCAAAATACCTAGGAGCCACAACTTTCATACTCATAGTTTGGCAACTTTTGCAAGCACCTGTAAACTTCCTTTTGGGCCTAACCACCAGTTCACTGCTGAGATTAAACACAGGCCTTCTGTCCCAGACAATGTAGATAATTGGCAAGTATTTGAGAATGATACTTAGATAAATAATTTTTTGACCATGAAGGAGGAATTCTCAAACTTAAACATAGACACAAGCATTAGGGATGATCAACACCAAATTGATGAACTGAACACAAGTATATCAGCTGAAACAACAAATCTGATATTACATCCTACAACCTTTGACTCTGCCAATTTACAGAAGCTAAAATTAGCAGATCTTGATGAAATTATTGAAGAAGAAACTGAAGTAATTCAACTAAAGGATAATTTCTTGCCCACAGGTCTTACTCCTTTAGAAGACATTTTTGATTCAAATGATCTCCCTAAGAAACCAAAGATGCAACCCATCAATGCAGAAATTGAGGAGTGTAATATTGGGACCACTGAAAATCCCAAAATGGTCAAGCTTTCTAGAACCTTACCTCCTGATAATAAATCAGAATATATTAAACTGTTCAAAGAGTTTCAAGATGTGTTTGCCTGGAGTTATGAGAACCTTAAATCCTATGATACTACCGTTATCCAACACACCATACCCCTGAAAGAAAACCAGAAACCTTTTAAACAGAAATTGAGAAGAGTGAATCCAGTCCTTCTTCCCCTAATTGAAAAGGAAGTAAAACGAATGTATGAAGCTGGAACCACTGCACCTATAAGATTTTCTGAATGGATTTCTAACCTTGTACCTACAATAAAGAAAACTGGGGAGATAAGACTTTGTGTTGATCTGAGAAATTTGAACAAAGTATCTCTCAAAGACCACTACCCCTTGCCAAAAATGGATCACATCTTACAAAGTGTAGTGGGAGCTTCAAGGATCTCACTACTGGATGGCTTCTTAGGATTCATTCAAATTTTAGTTCACCCAGATGGTCAAGATAAAACAACTTTCACCACACCTTGGGGAACTTTCAAATATGTCAAAAATGCCTTTTGGACTCAAGAATGTTGGAGCCACATTTCAGAGGGAAATGGACATAGCCTTTGCTAACGAAATCCATGATTTCTTAGTCATATACATTAATGATCTAACAACCTTCTCAAAATCAGACCAAGAACATTTAAAACACCTCAGACAAGTGTTATTAATTTGCAAAAAGTATGGCATTTCTTTGAACCCAAAGAAATCACTATTTGGCCTAGAAGAAGGAAAACTCCTAGGCCATATAATTTCAAAAGATGGCATAAGAATTGACCCTGATAGGATTCAAGCTATACTTCAGGTCCCTCATCCAAGAAACATCAAATAATTACAAGCCTTTTTAGGGAAGATTAATTTCCTGAGAAGATTTATTCCTAACTTGGCTGAGCTGATAATATTGTTGAACAATATGCTCAAGAAAGATGCCTAAGTCAAATGGACAGGTTAAGCCAAACAAGATTTTGAAGAAATCAAGATAGCTTTAATAAAAACACCTGTTCTTACAAGCCCCAGATTTGATAGATATTTTATAATCTTCTCCTTTGCGTCTGACCATACAATTACTGCTATCTTACTGCAAAAAGATGACTTGGGTTGTGAAAAACCTATTGCCTTTTTCAGTAGAGCCCTTAGGGATGCCCCACTCAAATAGCAGATCATGGAAAATCAAGCATATGCACTTGTCAAAGCCATAAAGGATTTCAGAGTTTATATCTTATACTCTCACATAGTTGCATATGTGCCCAATGCAGTGGTCAAAGACATTTTAAATCAAGAAGGAATTGAAGGTAAGAGGGGCAAATGGATTTCCATCATTCTGGAATATGATATAGAAATCAAACCAACAAAACTTATAAAAGGACAAGGGCTAGCTAAACTAATGACTGAAACTAATTCCCAAGCCCTTGACATCAATGAACTGGATAACAAACAGGAGATGGCGACTCCACAGATCAATCAAGCCCTTTTACAATCGCCTTGGTATGCTGACATATGTTTTGTATTATTAAACCTGCAAGCTCCTCCAGGGTTATCCAGAACCAAAAAGAGATTTCTAAAAATGAAAGCTTCAAAATTTTGTATAACAGATAATGTTTTATTTTGGAAAAATCATGAAGGTGTCCTGCTTAACTGCCTAACTTCAGAGGAAGCTGATAAAGTCCTTAGATAATTTCATGCAGGAGATTGTGGAGGGCACTTATATTGGAAATTCACAGCTGATAAAACCCTGAGGGCTGGCTTTTATTGGCCCTCCCTGTTTGTTGATTCAAAAAAGGTTGTGATGACATGTCATAAATGTCAGATCTTTGAAGGGAAGAAAAAGTTGCTTCCCTTACCCCTCAATCCCATCTCAACTGAAAAACCATTTCAACAATGGGGCTTAGACTTCATTGGGGAAATTCACCCTTCATCCTCAGGCCAGCATAGATGGATCCTGACAGCTACTGATTACTTCACCAAATGGATAGAGGCCATACCTTGCAGACAAGCAAATGACTCAATTATCAAACAATTCCTAGAAACCAATATCTTGTCTAGATTTGGCTACCCAGAGAAAATCATAACAGACAATGTAGCTGCCTTTAAATCCAAAAGAATGATCAGCTTCTGTCACAAATATCACATCACCCTAGGTCATTCAACAACCTATTACCCTCAAGGAAATGGCCTAGCTGAGTCCTCCAATAAAAGCCTAATTAACATCATCAAAAAGGTCTTGGAGGAGAACAAAAAGAATTGGCATAAGAAGCTGGTAAATGCACTATGGGCAGATAGGTTGACCACTAAAAGATCTATTGGTACTAGCCGATATGAATTGGTGTATGGCCTGGAAGCTGTGTTCCCATCATCTCTCGGGGTCCCTATGATCAAATTGTTGCAGGAAATACAAGCTAAACCCAATGATATCCAGAGGAGGATCAATCAAACAATTCAATTACAACAAACAAGGGAAGAAGTGTATCAGAGAACCTAGGTTTTACAAGAGAAGCTGAAAAAGGTGTTTGACAAAAGAACAAAAGCTGAAGACTTTTTCATAGGAAACAAAGTATTGAAATGGGACTCTAGGAGGGAAGACAAAGGGAAACATGGAAAATTTGACTTTCTGTGGAAAGTGTTAGTGTCAGTCTTTCCATCCTTCCTCCAGTGATCAAATATTCTCTTATAATGTGGTCTCAAAGTGTCAAGGTCAAATTTTGTCATTTCAAAGAGTCTTCAAGAAAAATTTGGTCACTAGGCATTAGGTCTAGGGTTTGTTTTCACTCCTTCTAAAGTTGTCCAAATGTCGGTCTATGTCACTATTTAGTTGAGTCTATCATCATTCATAGGGTTTTCATTATCATGTCAATGTCTAATGAGTCATTTTACACCTTGTTCATGCTTCAGTTGCGCCTAGGTAAGGTCATTTCCGTCTCCCAGGGTTTCGAAGGCAATTTCTCTTTGAATGGCCAAATCATCCGCAAAACTTGTATCCAGATGTTCATACACCTTTCCCTATCCTTAATGTACCTTATTAAACACTTCCCATCACTGAGATCCCCCAGATTCCTCATTTTTGCACAAACCCTAGTTTCTTGCTACAACTTGGCAATTTTCTAGGTTGGGCCTGTGTTTTGCCCTTTTGGACCCCTTCCCCTCACTCGATCTCTGAGATTCCACTTTCCCCTACTTCCTAACATCCCTCCCTACCTCCAAAAATTTCCCCAAGAATATAGAAGCCCCTTATCCCCTTCATTTCACTTCATTTCGACAAACTCCCTTGTTTCACACATCGGGATAAGTTTCACTCAAAAGGTGTTTTAGAGCAATCACAGATTAATTTTGGAAACCTGAGAGAGGTATTTGTCCAAAACATGCCAAAGAAGAAAAACCTCCTTCACTTTTTACACAAGTGTCATGGTTTTAGAGAAATGTCAAAAATATCGTTGCCTCAGGAGAATCAAATGCACCTCTGAAGTGACCTTGGGAAAATCAAGTTGTATCCTAGCTTGGTTGGCCAAATGACTTTCTTGATGAGTAAAATGATAACTAGATACAAATATATTTCGAATGAGCTATCATGAGATCAATTTGGAGTTGAGGAAGGCATTCAAAAGCTGACTGCAATAACACTCTACCTTGAGGCAGCCTCATTTGGCACATTTTGAGCAGTATTAGGAGATTTGATTTTTGACAAGGAAAATGAATTTTAAATTGAAAAAATCTACTTGGGTTGGAACGTAGACTTAGAGACCTTTCCAACGAGCTATCATGTGCCCAATTTTGACACCGGGAAGGCCTCCCAAAAGCATCTGAAAGTCGCGCTACGCGTAGGGCTCAAGCGCACTACGCGTTGGGGTTTTGGCTCAACACGTAGCGCGCCGTGCGCTACCCTTAAGTTTGGGAGGTCCATTTCAAGAAAGGTTTGAATTTTTGGATTTTTCATGACAAAATACACTTGCTCAGCCATGGCCAAGAAATTTCATGGAGATTTGAGCCCCCAAAAGGTCAAAAAACAAGCAAAAAATGACCTTCTGCCACTTTTTGGACACACAGGAAGAAGTCTTGGGAGATTGCAATTTTGGAGGGGCAAATGGCCACCAAATTGAAAAATTCCACTTGGGCTGGAAATTAGACCTCCAGGCCTTTCCAACAAACCCACTTGTGCCATGCTGGGAAGTGCCTCAAAACTGGCCTGAAAGGTGCGCTATGTCTTGGGAAAATTTGCCAGTTTTGCGCCTTCAGCTCAGGAAAACGCAACATTGACTAGTTTTTACTTTTTGGTGGGATTTTTCATCCTCTTTGATGTAATTTCATGATTGACATGGAAATTTTTACCTATTCTAGAAGATTCATTCATAAAATGGCAAAGAATTAATGAATGAATTGGTTTCCAAGTTTATAGAGGCAAGTTGTTTTGATTGCCTAGTTTGTAGTGCTCGGTTTAGAATTGGTTGAAACAGCTCCTAGAAGGAGGAGCTCGCCCCATAGAGATTAGGGAATGGTTTGACTTGGTCTATATATGTAATTTTTCATTCAGCAGCAGAGTTTGGACTCTTGGGATAACTTTGAGACTATATTGTACATATCTTATCAGCATTTTTGGCAAAGGAAAGACCAGGGTTTTGCAGCACTATTTGGGATCCATGTGGCTTTATGTCTTGATGGTGTGTTTCTCTCAGTACTTGTAAGTTGTGTATGTGCATCATCATCTCTATTGAATCTTCTCTTATTAAGCAAAATGAAGTGTTAATGTAGAATCCATGAAATTGCTATGCTCTGCCTTTAAATTTGTTTAATATTCTATGTTTTCTTCAGTTTAAGGAGAATCCTTGAGACCCCTTGCTCTCCTTAGACTCTCACCGGTATGATCTATCCATCTCACTCGCTTCAAGGCATCAAAAAAATTTCCTATCTTGCCCCAAGTGGACCTCTGCAAAAACTGTGCCTCATCCCTGCACCCAAATTTGCCTTTCCCTTGATTTCAACAAAATTATAAAAAATCAATCCTAAACTCTTTGTACTTAATACCTAGCCTAAAATCAGTCATCAATTCAGTCATCTCGAGCCTTTTCGAATATCTTTTGCCGAGTTTTACCCGGAGAGAGCCCTCTCCTGTCCTCGTAGGGCTAGCTACGAGGCTGAGCGTGGTTTGATGTGGCCTTGAGTCTTGCCTTATTTCAGCCTAAGGTGGATTTGAGCGCTAAAAGAAAGGACCATTTGTAATTCAGGCTGTGTAAGGCAATAACACCTTTTTTCTAAAGAGTCTGGATGAGTCAAATAATGATGAAGGCCCAGTGAATGGGAGAATGCTCAAGCACTATTATGATCCATGCGCATAGTACAGTCACACATTGTACATAAATATCTATATTTCCAACATTTTTCATTTTACAGTAGATAGATAACAGAACAACTACAACAGATTTTGAAGAATGATCAACAAAACTATATCAAATATTACATAGATGCTTGAAAAGCTCCACAAACAAATTTGAGGAAGGTCTACAGAACAAAGAACCAATGATAAGCAGTGACACAGGTCAGCAAGACACAAAGTGGTAGTTCTTGAACAAATAAGGCCATATGACCTATTGTTCTTGGCTTTCCCCAAGAAAATCCATCCCCAAGTGGATCCACTGTTAGGTTCCTATACCAATAGGTTTCATCTTTCATGATTGACAGTGGAAGGGCTAAATATGTTCATCATTGCAGGCTGCAAAGGTTCCATATTTTGTGTACATACTAGGAAAATTAAAAATCAAAAGAGGGTATGCCTTAAAAGAATAATCAAAAGGCAAGAAAATCAAATGGTTAAAAGAAAAGTGAAAATGAACCCCAAACTAAAGACCAGGAAAGTGGCTAGTCAAAATGCCACTACTATCTTTTAGCAGTGTCACAGTCTACAAATACTGACGCTAATCATACTTGATGGATGGCCCAATAGTCTAATCTGGACCATGCCATGTTTAAATTGCCTGTTGCAGAATAGAGAATGTTTCCTGTCCAAACAGCTCAAGCTTGGCAGATGACTACCTAGGTAGAGAAATGAGGGAGCCCAACTGCCTAATCTGGGTCCTTGGAAGAAATAAGGGTAGATTTAGATAGGAGGGCAGTCAAAAGAAAAAGAGAACAATCAGGGTATGCTAATTCAAGCTTAAAGTGAAGAAAAAATGTTAGGATTACTAGGTTGGGTAAGTAGTGTAAGGTTGCAGAAATGAAGGGCCATCATCAATTGGCTTATCAAGTGCAAGACTTATTCCATTCAGGGTATTGACATCATAGCAAAGGTTTGAGGACATAACATTGGAAGCATGTCTAATTTTCCCCTTTTTCCCCAAACATAATTTACTAACATCCCCAAGGACCTTGAGATCTGCTCAAGTGTCCTGTTCCACTTCATTTCATGACAGAGTACCAGGTCAAACCATGAAGTTTAGTCAAGAGAAAGAAGCCACATTTTTTGTGTAAAAATCTTTACTCTCATTTCCCTCATCTTCCATTCCTAAGTTTTACTTCTTAAAACTTAGTCTTTTCCCCAACATTCACCTCACAAATGTCATATTAACAACTGATGTATTATTTAGCTCCCTAAGCAAAATTCCCTAAAAGTCTATATAAATACCCTCCCCCTAGCACTATAGCTATACAGCCCTCTCTTGGGGAATATTAAGCCATCAGGGGTTAATATTAACCCTCTTTCACCCTAAAACTATGGGTTTTTATTAAAACTTTGGTTAAAAAATAATAAACCATAGTCCCCGCCCTCATTAACCCTTCCTACCCCTTTTCTGCGAAAAAGTTTGTGTTTGTAATGTTTTTTAATTAAAAAATTATTAAACTAACCCGCTACCCTATGTCAAAAACCCACCGCACGCGCATTATATTTAAAATAATTAATTTAATCGGTGGGTCCCCCTGTCTTAACGTGCCATCGTATCGCTCTCCCTGCCAACCATCCAATCATGAATGACGCGATCCAACGATGGGCGGTCGATTTCACAGGACAGATGCCCGATGTTTTGCATCCGGGGGATTGGCGGTTTTACCGGCGTACCCCCGCCACGCGTCGGCTTCCCGCAGTGTTCGGAGCGCTACCCCCTCATACCACTTACCCCCCTGGGGTGCTCCGGGGAATCCTCTTACCACCTATCCCCTCTCGCTGACTTCACACCCCCGTCAGCGTGACATCACCCCCTCGTCCGCCACCACTGCTCCACGTTGCCTCCACGTCGGCCATCCACCCGCCTACCGTGCCACCCTGTCACCGCCACCTGGCCACCCACGTCAGCCACCACATCACCCTGCCGTACCTGGACCCACCGATGACGTCATGCTAACGTCATCACCAAAAAGGCGCCAAAGGGCCAAAATTGCATAAAAAGTCGGGAAATGACCATTTTATGTCATTTTAACTTACTGTTTGCGGAGCGTTGTGCATGCGAAAGACGTCGATTGCGGCCAAAATAGAGAATTCGTCCACCAAAGTTGCTGCCGCCCTCGAAGTCAACTCAAATGCCTGCAATTGTCCCAGCTTGATACCTCCTGCACCGAAAAATCCAGGTATTTTCCACAGGCGACCTCCTTCACCCATATTTCTCCCATTTTTCTCCTAAATTCCTGTAAAAAACTCTGCAAAAGCTCCTCACAGTTAAATTGTCCACTGAAACTACCCAAAAACCTGGTAAACTCCCTACACACCAGAGCTTTGCAAAAGACCCATGCCCTTCTGCGAAATTCACCATAAAAAGTAATTGAAGAAGTCAAGGTACCGGCTAAAAGCCCATACAAACTGCACCCTCATCCCTGTTATTAGAATTCCCTTTGAAAACCGAGCTAATTAGCTCAACAGACTTTGGTTTCTTCCAACAGAGTGCCTCACAATTTATCAACCCTGTAAAGAGTTTCCTCATACTCTCAGAGCTGCTCACTTTCATACACAATTCAGTGGGCATTCCTCAGCCTTTGCACCAATCCTGAACTCAAGTAAAGCATCCAATAAACTTCAGACATGGCCACTCCATCTACTCTAGATGTTGCTCCTGTTAATCGACCCAGTAAAACGAATGTATGAAGCTGGAATCATTTGCTTCATTCCGTGTCGTAGATGTGGGATTCATTAAGGCCCTCCTATGATGGGTTACTTCTTGTCGACATCCGATCATTATCCAAGAAGTCGACCTAGGAACAACACTTTCAGTACTTTGAAGCTTGCATGCCTCAATGGCAAGTTTCTCACTTACGGTGACAGGTTTATATTAATGGCCCTCGACCGAGAGATTTTGCGTGGTGTTCGACACCAAGTCCTTTTTCACACCGCGCGAATTGTACTGTAGTACCTTGAGGGTTATTGTCATTATTTGTGATTCCTCTCGCGCCTATTAACAACTTATATCATTGGCAGGTAATCAGGCGATGTCTTTCCATGTTCGACTCCATAACATTTTTTCACATGGATCGACTTGTACTCCAAGTGAAGATTGAATGAGTTTTGAAGACCCTCGATCTAGTTTCATCCATCTGGGCTACGATATATTCAGGAACATAGAGATATCAAATGTACATCATTGCCAAACAGATGATCATCCAAATCAAAGGATGATGAGTCTGAATCATCAGTCTGCTACACAGACGATTGTCTGTCCTATGTACATGAAAATGAATTTATAAAGCTGAGCATGGGAATGCCCGCCTCAGTTAGATCATGAAAAATATTATGAAGATAATGTATTATATTGTATCTTGTTATGCTCTTAACTTGCAAATGATACCCAAATACAGAATATGCGAAGAAAAGAGACCCAAAACACAGAATATGCGAAGAAACGATACCCAGAACATAGAATAACAATGATTTTATTATTCAGAGAGTAATGTTCACTTGCCTCTTCGAGGGGGCAACCTCCACTAGAGCAGAGCTCGATTACAAAATAAGACACGATGCTCCTCGCAGGGAGTTTCTATCCTTTATATATGACTCCTACATGCAAAACCATGGGCCAATACCATGCATTACTAATACCATCTATCTAATACTACAGCCCATTTGCAACTAATTGTGGTTTCGTTATTAATTGCGGATTAACCACTTACAATTATTAACATGGGCTTTATTGACTCTTGACTATGCCGTGGTCCCATTACATAGATAAGGGGGTTAGAGTGGGACCCTAACATGCCCACCCCCTTAAGGCTAGCCTTGTCCTGAAGGCTGAAGCTGCGGAAACTGCTGCAGAATAGTGGCTGGCTCCCAAGTTGCATCTTCTCGAGAGGTGTCTTTCCATTTGACGAGGACTTCCTTAATCATGCGGCAACGCAGTTTCTTTTCTCGTGTGTCGAGGACCTGTTCCAGTTGAAACCAGATGGATCCTTCTTCGTCCAATTCCGGGAGACTAGTCTGAATTCTGCAATTGTTCCCAATCACTTTCTTAAGGCATGAGACATGAAAAACTGGATGGATTTTTGCAGTAGGTGGCAAGGCCAACTTGTAGGCCACTTCTCCAAT
>APFE030552572.1:0-24042 GCA_000404065.3 Pinus taeda
CGCTCCCCCTCCTCCTCCCCCCCGTCCTTCTCCTTCGACCCCTCCTCATCCTTTCCCATTCCTCCCCCTGGACGTCGTACTCTTCACCCCCACCTTTCCCTCTACCTCCCCCCTTCCTTCTCCTTCTCCTTCTCCTTCTCAGCACAAGAGATTCAGATGAACAAATCATATTGCAGTAATAGTCTCAGCATTAAGTAATATCGGGCACAATCTAAGCAAGGTTTTCTTGGGAGTTAGGATAATCCACCAACAACCAAGCAGAAGTGATGACATTTTAATGTATTATCAAGGTCTAGAAAATATCCTTTACCAGGTTCCTATCGATTGTTTGGCTTTCCAGCAGTTCAATTCTGCATTTGAAGGTTTGTTTTTTCAGCGTTTTTATGGAGAATGCTTGCCAAAGCATCGTAATGGTTAACTCTAATACCCATCCAATGAAGAAGACTACTTGCAGCTATTCCCAATTAGGGACCTGGGACAATCATATCAGTCCTAGGGATTCTAACTTGCTTCGGGAAAATTGTCCAGGTACACGTTCTGGTCGTATGTCATTCACTGCTGCTATTTGTAAATTCAGAATTGGCGGGTCTATCTATGAAGTATTTTGCATAAGATCAAATAAATTCATTCATGGCTCTGTTTGATCTTAAATATAACATGAACTTAATGGCTCTGTTTGATCTTAAATATAACATGAACTTAATTTCTAGATGTGGGGCTATACCTTTATGTGCTAAAAGTATTAGGCCTAAGTGTACAGTTGTCATTTCTTCTGTAGGTATGGATAATCAACAGGCCTAAAAGAAAGACCGAGTAGATGGGTTTGATGATGGGCGTGAATCAAACATCATGGATATTTGTCACGGTTGTTGAGATGATATTTATGACACTGCAAATTCGGATGCCCTGATAGAGAAAGTACTCGAATTGCCACCTGATCTCTAGAATTTAAAAGAGAGGGACGAAGGGCCAAGGACTAGATCTGAGAAAAACAGAGGTGACCATGGGATTCTGGAGCAGAATATGAAACAGTTTCATATGGGAATTCCCAATCTGAAAGAAGATTATGAGATCCCTCAAAACTTGACAATTGGCGAATTCTGTCAGAGAATGAATTCACAGGAGCATACTGCCAGTTTCGTGACCATGGGAGACACTGATTTAGAATCACAGATTAATTCAAAATTTATGCAAAAGGAATCTTCAGAAAGTACTGATGCTTTCCAGAAAATGGTAATGAAGATTGAAGCAGAATTACCGGATGAGATCAGAAAAGGGCAGGAGTTTCAGAGGGCAATTGAAGATTTGCAGAAAATGTTCGTCAGTTTAGGGCAGTTTGATTCAATGCAAGAGAAAATTACTATTTTGCAACAGGAACTGCAAGCCAAAACCGAGCTTGCTGAGATCCAACAAAAACAAATTGTGGATCTCCTACAAGCACATGCAAAATTCAGATGGTATACGGTATACCTGTTGAGTCTTTGAGCTGCACTCTATGTATGCAGCAAAATTCAGATGGTATACGGTATATCTGTTGAGTCTTTGAGCTGCACTCTATGTATGCAGCAGCACCGACCTGTTTCCTCAACTCCTCACCCTGATATGCAGCAACACCGACCTGTTTCATTCAAAATTTACAAAACAGATCTGTAGCGTGCATAATATTAAACAACAGATCTGTAGCGTGCATAAATTTAAACAGATTCACAAGGCTACGCGGCCCTCATGCAGGGAAGAAAGACAAAGACACGTTTCAGTCATGGCCAGAGTTTCATCGCCGGATGCCTAGCGTTTCATAGCCATAGCTAGATCCTTCCTCTCTGTATTTCAGTGGTGGAAAAAAAACTTTTTTCTATGAAAAAACATATTAAATCAATGGCAGAAAACACTCTAATCGTCTAACACAGAATCAATGGCTCAGAATAGTACACGTCACATATTTGGGATGTCTTTCTCAGAGGGAACACCTTACGGCGTAAAAAAAATTATCATTGTCTTTGTAATATTAAAAAACACCATTTTTAAAATATCATCCCTAATATATCATCACGAATTTAATTTTTTTATATAAAATATGCAAATCTTTATTGCGTAAAGCGTTTAAATGTCCTTTAAAATATCGACTGGAGAAGATTTTAATAATGTGATGTTATTTTAAGAAGAGTTTATGACAAAAAAAAGAGGTGCCTAAGTTTACAACGTCCCATCTATACACTGGAGGACGTAAGTTTACAACGTCCCGTTTATACACTGAAGGATGTAAGTTGCTCATATTCATGGACTATTTCAGTTTATTTTAATAATGTGCTGTTATATTGCAAGGTGAACGGAGAAGTACATTTTTTCCTGGCCATGGCTTTGACGCCCTTAAAAGCTGAACTCAAGAAGAGTTTATGACAAAAAAAAAGAGGTGCCTAAGTTTACAACGTCCCATTTATACACTCAAGGACGTAAGTTTACAACGTCCCGTTTATACACTGAAAGATGTAAGTTGCTCATATTCATGGACGTAGCTAGTCTCAGATTTGTACAGCAAACCTGAAGAAAAATATAAATGAAAACATATAACATAGAAAGAGATTGGTACAGATAACCCTGACACTCTAAACTGCATGTTCCTAACATAGAAAGAGAAATTTCAGTGGTTTTAAGCCGGACGTAACGTTCAAAGAAATAGTAACACAACGCAACGATCAACACAGAATTTTAGGAATAACATAAACGCATAGAAGTAGCAACACAAAGCAACAGTAACCACAGAAAAATTGAGGAATAAAAGTAATATAGGAACACAGGCAAACACACTGAAAATATGATATGGTACACATAAGCATTATATTTGTTATTGTTATTATAGAAAAGCATAAGTATGAATGGGAATTGCATATCTATTTACCTGTTATGATTGATAGAGGGTCGGGCCAATTCTGTTTGTCACAATTCTCCAAGGATGAAAGTATGCTACCGCTGCTACCTGGGTAGACAAAAGTTTGACAATACATAAACCAACAATTTTATCAAGTTACATTCACATCTTCGTACCTTCTTCACAAAACTAACTTTTCTTATACAAAGGTTTCACATAACCTCCAAAACTTGGGATGATGATATTCTAAATCTTACCTGATGATCTTAGAGATTCTACCTCTTCTGCTACTGGTAAAAGGATTGGGAAAAAAATAGCATATACTAGGTGGGAAAAATGTTAGTGACTTATTAGACTACATTTATTTCTTATGCATGTTTATATTGTTTCCACTTTTGATTTTGGTCAATATAGCGATGAATAGAATTTCAACGAAATATTTTTTCAAAATATTTTGATACCACATAGATACACAAATTCCACTCAAGGGACGAACAGATTTAAACACATATGTAGAAAAATATCGGTAAATAAAAGGATTTTTCTTGTCATTATTTATGATTTTCTTGAGATTAATATGACGCCACAAACTCTCCTTTGATATTTACCTCAACAACTCTAAATTCCTTACTATAATAACAATTCATGGCCAGCGAAAAAATAGTATTATAAATGTTCATATGTTTTTAAATGTGCGCTACATAAACTTAATCATGAGTAGAGGATCAACGAAATCGCCTTGTAAGAATTTTTTTCTTTTTTACTTAAGCCAAAACAAAATTAAAGAATAAAGAAGTTCAAAATATTTTCTTATGTTGTTACACACGAGAAAACTATTTCAAAAACTCTACAAACAAACTAATTGCAACATGTCTCTATAAAATTGAAGGCATTGATATTGAGAAAAAAATTGTTCACCTAACTAGTTAAGCTAGCATCGTTTGACCCACTTTTCATATTATTTTTTCTGTTGATATTCATATGAGACCGGAAAATTTTATTAGATATCCACCTCAACAACTTCTAATTCCTTACTATAATAATAAATCATAGAAAGTGGAAAACAAACTTTATTATAAATGTTCATATGTTTTTTTGTGTGGACTACATAAATTGATTGTTCACTAGATGACCAACCAAATCCACTTGTAATATTTTTATTTTCTCTTTCTTAAATAAAAAAAAAAATATCATGGAATCAATAACTTTGAAATACTTGCTTCAGCTACTAAACATGATAGAAACATTTCAAAAATTCTACAAACAATCCAAGTAGAACATGTCTCTAGAGAATATAAGGCACTCTACTCAAGAAATCAATTCTTCATCTAACTACTTGAGCTAAGATCATTTGACCGAATTTTAATAATTTTTTCAACCAAAAAATTATGGGACCACCCAATAGAGCTCATTTATACAACTTTCTTCCACAATTTTCACATAGTAGAGCATGTATCCAGAGATTTGAAACCACCATAGTCAGAAACACAATATGAGTCTCTGTCGCTTGAAGTATACTTCTTCCACACCCAATTTCCATATTCTTACAAAGCTTTTGATACATACTTCCCTTATAAAAAATAGATATTAACATTTAGTAACGAAATGATGGCATCACATTTGGTCACAATTTTTTGGTTCATATTACTACCTATGTGAACATAAAGTTAAGATGAATTTATGTTAATTTTATTATATGACATCGTAACATAATGAAAAAAATTGAGAAAATTAATTTTAAGCTAATAATATAACAAAAGAATAATTTTAGAGATACAATTACGTGTTTGAGGATTTACAACTTAAGTGTGTGTTTAGTAACACTAATGATGTAGTAATATCCCATCCTCCAATAAGTTTGGAGAATTAGTTTTATATGTAGCACATTATCATATGTGTGTGTGTGTGTGTGTGGGGTAGTAGTAGTAGTAACTTTTAATGATGATATATAAGTTTTACATTTTTAATAAAAATATATTATCACGTGATGAAAATATCTTAAATGGGAATGTGAGTTAATGCTCTTAGGAAAAGTAAGGTTCCCAAAAGTCGAGTATGAATCAATGATACATCTATAATTTTTTTTAAGAAATTAGCTAATACAGGAAAAGAAAATATATTTTAATTTGAGAGCTATCTAGAAGAACATTTAATTGATAAAAATATTTAGAATTGTGTCAAATTCATTTTTATAGCCTATCAATCTTTTCATTTAATCTAATTCATCATCCAAATTTTTTTAAGAGCGTCTCAATTTTTTTTATAACCTAGAACAAGGAAATATGAGGAATAGGCATAGTGCACACAAAAAAAATCATAGATTGTTCATTTCCAAGCCAAATTATAGGCTAGATAAATATTGCCCATGGAATACAACAAATTCCAAATTAGGAGAATATTGTTCAAAAAATATCTCAACAAAACTCCACAACCAACAACTCAATCATACCTATTTACTAATGTAAGCATCATTCCAAATCTGCAATTTAATGATTATATCTATATCATTACAAAGATTATAATAAAATTGATAATTTAAAATTAACATGTCAGATCTGTGTGACTAGTCCTCCTCGAAATTTATACCCACTCTGAAGTCTCTTAGACAATTACCTTTCCATGAGCACAATTTTCTAGCTTCTCATTCAACTCATTTAAGACATAATCGCCTCTAACAATATTTGATGAAATTCGTATAATTGATGCTTCTAAATCTCGCAAAGGACAATCTTGATATTAGACTGTATCTAGTAGTCAATTATGCAGTTGACCTTTCTACCCAAATGGATCTCATTACAATACCTGTAATTGATTCTCTTGAACCCTGAAGCGCAACAATAACCACCAATATATAACGAATTCATACAATTAACTTAGTGATGTGTTTTAAGGACACTGAAGAATGTCGAGAACCACTAATTTCATTATATTCCTGTGTTCATCAATTTATTTTGAACTTTTTAGAAAAATAAACAACCTAACAAACAAGACAAAGAAAAACCCATAACAACAAATATAATCACATTCCATAACTAAAGATAATGATAACGATAACGATAACGATATAGATATAGATATATATAATAAATTGCAAGAAGCACCTCCAAAAAGCTTGAAAGCATATAAGAATAATCTTAACAATGTAAATGTTAATGATTTTCATATGATTTTTGAAAAGGGTTGATGTCACATCAACCTCTTTCTTTAAAGGACTTATTTTTGACATTTTAATTTTTCTAATGTATTAGGTCTGGACTTTTTTTTAAATGTTGATTATTTAACCATTTTTTAAATTCTCTTATTCCTCTTCATGTTTTTCATCCTTAGATATTTGGTTTTTAAGGCTTTTCGATTTTTTGTTTTGTTTTCCTTTGCACTGTTTTTTTATAATGAAAATTTTCATTTTTTTCCAAAGTTAAAAAAAAAATATTGAGATTATGATTTTTTTTATATTTCTATATTGTTAATTAATATTTCAATACACAACACATAATTGTCACCAAAAAATAACAATTTAAAAAAATCCACAGAAAATACACGTTTTCCATATAGATATAATTAAAAAAAAACATGTATTTTGGGACATTTTCGCTAAGAACCCACATTAAAAAAAAATGACAAAAACTTGTTTGAAGATTTTGAATTAAAAAAAGAGGACAAATAACCAATTTATGAATTTTGTATAAAAATGATATTTGAAATAAAAAAATTCAAAAGAATATATATTTTAAGCAAAAAAAATTAACATAGAATTAGAAAAAACAATAAAAACCTGATAATAAAAATGATTAAAAAAAGTATATAATAAAAAGAAACCATGTCAATGTGAAAAAAATTAAATTATATATAAAAGAAAAAAATCACTATAAAAATACTTATATTTAAAAAAAAAAACCTTTTTTCGTCTTCTTGGCGGGCTCAACTCGATTCTGAGAATCAAGTGAGGGGCTCATCTGATGTTATGAATCAGATGGAGCCCTGGACAATGGTTGAAGGTGCCACGACCCGTGGCTACCAGAGCAGTGATGGAGCCCTACCTAGGGGCTCAGCAAGGCATGGCCTTGTGTAGGCAACGCTACATGCACCTTTGCTAGTCGAGGGTTGTGGGCCCGTTGGCAGGCTTAATCCAATTCTGAGAATCAAATTGAGCCTGCCCAAGGGCCCGAAGAGGAATTTTTATTTTTATTTTTTTATAATAATCATAATTCATTTTATAACATTTTTTTGTTTTATGGTTTTTTTCTTTAAATTTTTAATAAAAATATATAGACTTGTAGTTGACACAAATTAGTTAAAAGAATTTCCACCACCCAAGTGCCTCCGATGCGACTAAATCTCAAATCCAACTACATTATGTTTCATAGAAAATATTTAATTACATTTCTAAAAGAACTTATGAAATTTATTTCCTAGTTAAGTAAAATGGACAACAATCCTACTCTAATAATAGATAGAAAAAACTTATGGAAGACACAAAAGGACAAAAAGCATCCAAATGATTACAACAATTAGACAACTCCGCATAATGAGAATATAGGTGGAGATAAAAGCGAACCATAATAAGTGATTCATATGAGAAAATATTTTGAATGGAAAAGGAAAAGGATCAATAAACCAAATTGAATAGTGGTAGTGAAAACTATTGACCTCTCAAAATAAGTAGAAAATGAAAATGGATAGAATATGAACCAAATTCAATATCATATGCATTAATAAGATGATTATGCTTCTCTTGAACATCATTGCTACTACTATTTATGAAAATGGTGCCCACCTCATTAAATGTAGGTTTTGTACCATTTTTAAGGTGATAATCTTTCCCTTACTTATACGAGTTGTCCTTACTTTTCAATAAAGATCAAACTCTAAATATGGAGGAACTCCATCCTCATCTAAAATAATTTCGTTGTTATCATCAATTATTTCTAACACTCAAGTTTAGGTTACTCAGAAAATTTTGCATACCACCACATAGAAAAAGAACAAGGGGGAGAGTCAATTGATTTAGAATAAAACTTTAAATGTCCTATCCTAAGGTTTCTTATCCCAATGATGATCAACATTTGCTAATATAGCAAAAGTCCTTCCTTATCTTGAGTTTTAGCATTTACATCAGAGCTATTAACATCAACTATAATAGTCTCAGAAGTCAACAACTTCACAAAGACCTACATATTACTTGGGATATGAAGGACAAGAAGAAGGGTACATTCTTCCAAATATTATAATCAACTACGCTTCTATCATCTTCAAGATCATGCCTAGTGAAGATCAACCTTTGATGATTTGGAGCAATTCCTTGTCTTAAATTTTAGCTTTCACATTATTGACAATATCTGACCTATCAACTTCATAAGTAATTTTCATGTCGGTTAGAATTTTGATATCTGCATTCCACCTTCATAATTAATTTTCATCCTGGGTAGAGTTTTGAGATCTTCATGATTTTTTTTAGTCGTGGTAATGTGAAATATATCATGAGGTAAGTGTTGGAAATTTGTCAAGATGCTACACTACATACATATTCCTTTGCAATTTAGAAATAAAAAATGATATTAATATCCAATAAATTTATATAACTATTAGATAAAATTAAAAATAAACAAAATAATAGGATATGTTAGACAAACTATCGAGTGCTTTGAACACCCTGTTTCAAACATACTCAAAAAGAAATAAAATATTAAAATGAAAATTAAATCCACAACAAATTCTAAATGTCAAATCCATAATAATGTAACTAACGAAATGGAATAAATAAAAAATGGTAAAAGCATGAATTGAAGCCTTATTGGAAATATGTGTGTTGGAAATATGTTTGTTTGAAGGGGAGAAAAGCAAGCATTAATGGAAAGAACCACCAAAAAAAAGAAACAAACGGAAGCATCCATCGAACATAGACCAAAAAAAACATCCGCTGAAATTTTCAAAGAGGCGTGGATTCGATTGAAATTTGAAAAAGCATGGACTCTCAATTGAAGAGAGAGCATGGAATCCGAGAGGAAGTAGCGGTGGTAAAACTCTTGTGGCCATTGAGAAGTGAGAAATCCCTATATTAAGTCTTATCATTTTTCCAACATCTTCCTTACCCTTTGTCTATATCGATTGTGATTATTCTCGTGTGTTTGGCTATATGTGTGGTTAGAGTTTGGGTCTATCTGTGTTGAGTCTGTGTTTGAGTCAGTCATGGTTGTGCGGGATAGAGGAGGAGGCTTAAAAGAGAAGGGAAGAGGAGGAAAGATGTGTTGTTTACTGACTTTTTGGGCTCAAAGAAATCAATTATCTCTAAAAAATGGTTTGGATTAGATTCTATTTAACTTCAATGTTTTTATTCATCTCTGCCTTGCTGTAAGAATTAATTCCATTTCATAACTTTGTATTTCGGTTTGGTGCAGTGTAAATTATTGGAGTGAATGAAGAGTTGACGTTGCATGAAAATGAATGAAATATGGAAGGAAAGAGGTGGTTGATATTGTTTTTGTTCAAGGCATTCCAATTAGCTTGTTGAACGTGAAATCGAATACCAATTCTAGGTATATAGAGATGGCACTGTATCTCTCCTTTTGATTAGTTGAAATATCATGCTTTAGCCAATTTTATTGAACTTAAGGCTCTCCTTCCTCCTCAATTATTTGTATTAAATTTAATTTTTTCTTTATTTTTTCAATCATCCTCAATAATTTTTATTAGAGATAGTTTTTCTGTCATTCATTCAAGAAGTTATCCCCTATGAATTCAAGCATCACTAGATTTTTAATGACTTCTGATAGCTCTGTATTTGGGTTTAATCTATTGTGTATTAGTTTATTTTGTGGTTTTATAATATAACCTCTTCTTTATTAGTTTAACCCATTATTTGTTTCTAACATGACTTGTGGTGTATTGTGTTCTTTCTTTGTTTAATCTATAGGTTTTTCCCTTTTGGGTGTAAAAATATACATTTTCGAAAGTGGATTCCTATTTGTTTTCATTATTTAAATATGTGATAGAAAGATTTATTACTTTTATATAAAAGACAAATTGATAATCTTCAAGACAAATGGATAATTTTCATTATATCTTATTAAAAATATACATATTTCTCAAATATTTATGTGGTATTGCATGCAAATTTATTTACAGGAGGGATTTCACCTCCTAGTTTTGGTGAAAGGGTTTTTTTAGAGTAAATATTGATGTAGTTATATATTATTCTTTCCTTCTCTCAAATACTGTAAGAGAATTATGCACACAATTATTAATAAAAATATTTTTTATGGAAAGGGTTAAACCCCTTCCTAGTTCTCAAGAAGGATGAGGCACCATTTTTCTTTCAGCAGTGTAGTTATCTTAGTGTAGTTATCTTTGTTTGTGTTGATTACATTTCTTTAAACTCATACCCGTCAAAACCTATTTTCTTAAAGATACATTTACTTTAGAACATTTATATTTTAGGCATGTCATATTACACTTCAATGATCATCCATTCATATTATAACACTTATCCCATTCGCATCTAACTCATAACACACTTACATTTAAAAAAAAATCTATATATCTTTTTTTTTACAAAAATATAAATTATACAATCTTTCACCATGCATTGAAAAACACTAAATATAATTATACTTAACATGCCATTCATATTGGTTTTTTATTTTTTTTTGGTTTTCATTTTAGTTGATTTTTAAAGCTTTTTATATTCTATTATTTATATTTTATATAATTAGATAATGGTATACATATATAATTTAATGTATTTATGTCTTTATGTTCATATATTGAATTGATACTATACCATGTTACTTTGAATTTGTGTGTGTGTTTAGTTGAATTGTGTGTTTTCTTTTTTGAAATTTCATATCTATATGTCGGTGGTCCTAATAATGATTATTTTCTTTTGTATAGTGTGTTTGCTTATTTGGTCTAGTATTTTGTATTTTTATTTAATTAAAATCCCATATATATGTGAATGCTTGTATCCATGTTTATTTATGAATATTTGTATGTAATTTGGAATTGTAATCATGTGTTTATTGTGATGAATTATGAATTTGAATGGGTAAACATAATGTAGATTTTAATTTGTATATTGTGTGTGTGTGTGTGTGTTTTTAAAGCTAGATAAGAATATTTGAGCGTTTTCTTTTATTGACTTGAAATTTTATCATGTGCAATTAGTTATTTGAAATTGCATATTTTGTGTTTAGTCCAATTTGTATATTGTTTGTTTGCTTGAACTTGTACTGTATGTTTTACTTTTTATAGTGTTTGATTGCTTATTTAATGTTGCATTTTCATATTTGGGTGTTTGTTTTTATATTAACTTGAAATTGTATTATGTGTGTTTCCTTAGTTTTTTAACACCCCTCCCTTGTGTACTAAATTATAGCAAACCTAAGCTGAGTTACAACTAGGTGTGATATCCTCCCTTGTGTGCTAAATTATTGTAAACCTAAGCTGAGTTAAAGCTAGGTTTGATATCCTCCCTTGTCTTTTAAATGATTGTAAACCTAAGTTGAGGGAAGCTAGGTGTGATACCCTCCTTTGTGGGTTAAACTATTCTAAACCTAAGATGACGAAAGCTAGGTGATATGTACTATGAAAAGAAAATGTGTTATTAATAAATTAATAAAATAAATCACTTAGAGGGTGGAGCACCAAGAGAGAGGAGATTCTTTCCAAATCCCATGAGGAACGGGAATAGAGATGAATCTTTCATAATAAGCTTCTATATGACATTATAGATAAGTTTGGATGGATTAGATATCCATCGGATGGATGGGAGATAAAGATCCATCAAACATAAAAGCTTCATGGGAAATAAAGGCAAGATTTTATGAGGAAAAGCCTCCTGGGATATAAATATGAGATTTTGCAAAAAAGACATAGGAAAATGGAAAAATCCATAAAAGCAGGATGTCGATAGTGGTAGCTAAATCATGAAAGAGGGTATTAAAAACCCAGTGATTGATCAATTGAGGGCAGTTGATGCTTGGCAAGATCTTCGGCTCGAAGGGAGTAAAAGGTGATTCATGGTTGGGTGATGGTGCTCCTCCCTCCAAGAGAGGTTTTAGTTGGTCTAAAATGTATGGGATGTTTGTATGATGATTCTTAATCTCTCTCTCTCTCTCTCTCTCTCTCTCTCTGTTATAGTTCCAAGTTTTTATGAGAAGATTTTATTAAGTCTCTGTTATCGTTCCAATTTTTCTATGAGATGATTGCTTAATTTTCCTCACCATGAGAATGTTTGAATGAATTACATGGGTTTGTGTACGAACAAAATTATTAGGATGCTAAATCCTACAATTAAGATATATGAATTACATAATTTCCTCTTTTATAGAAAATGAATGATTCAATAATGCATGTAACTGTTGTGTGCTCTCATATGCATTTCAAAGTTATTAAGATTATCTTTACAGTGGTAGCAAAGAGTAGCATGCTTTAGTGTGTTGCAAGTTTTCATGCATGTGGAATAATTATGGAGGAATGTCTCCCATAGTATTATCAAAGGTTCACCATGGTCTATGTCATGCATAATGAAATTAGATGCTCTTGCATGTAGCATAAGGAATTAATGGAACATCCTTTTAGTTATGCATATATGGGTCTATAATATATCCTATGAAATTGACTTCAATATCATCAGGTTGCTAACGATACCTAGTGTGTCTATGAGATAGGTTACTTGTATAATGCCTGATCTAAGATTTGTATTTAATTAAGCAATTCATTATGCATGATGGAAACAAGACCTATAATAATTATGGATGATCATGATAGTAGAGTTTAATTAAGATCATTTATGTAGGTAAGGAAATTAGTATAGGTTGCATGTTATGGTTAGTTCCGTTTTCATCTACTAAATCATGTTTACTAAAAATCATCTACTAAATCATGTTTACTAGAAATCTAACACATAAGCCTTGACAATAAGGTTAAAAGACCATACAAGAAGCACTCTATAATTAAATTGACCATGACTGTGGAGTCTATTACAGAATGACTAATGATGATATAAGGGCAGGCTAAAGATACACTATGTGGTATTGTTTCTTAACGATTAAATATAGAACAAAATAAACATTTATGGAATGGGAGCTTAGGAGCTAAATTATAGGGTAGCTAAGGAGGTTCGTTACCAAAGGTATCAAACAAAAAGTTCAAACACTAATACTTATGGACCAATCCACCTCCGTAGGATTTCAATTACGGGTTAAAAAAAAAAAAAACGTTCTCCGTAAAGGTGAAGTTAAAATTTGAAGCTTAGAACATGTTAATGTCATATTTATTTGTTTTCGTTAAAGAAAGTTAGGATTCCTTAATGGTTTATTCAGGAACCATTAATATACATATGTTAATTCAATAGATATGTAACAGGGTATTATATCAAGCAATTTAATTAAGGAGGAAGTTTTTATGCTTTGGTGGAAGATGTTTTCTACCCCATCTAGGTTGTATGCTCAAACACGTCCTCTAAGAAGACCATATGGTATCAAAAAATTAAATATAGGGTTAAATCTGAAAGAATTCTCAAGAGACTTCAATCAAACCTACATCAAACAGCTATCAATATAAGCTTTGGGGTCTTTGTGTTTCCCTCCCATAGTATTATCAAAGGTTCACCATGGTCTGTATCATACATAATGAAATTAGATGCTCTTGCATGCAGTATAAGGAATTAATGGAACATCCATATAGTTATGCATATATGGGTTCCCTGTATAATGCCTGATCTAAGATTTGCATTTAATTAAGCAATTCATTATGCATGATGGAAACAAGACCTATAATAATGATGGATGATCATGATATTAGAGTTTAATTAAGATCATTTGTGTGGGTAAGGAAATTAGTATAGGTTGCATGTTATGGTTAGTTTCGTTTTCATCTACTAAATCATGTTTACTAGAAATCTGACACATAAGCCTTGACAATAAGGTTAAAAGACCATACCAGAAGCACTTTATAATTAAATTGATCATGACTATGGAGTCTATTACATAATAACTAATGATGATATAAGGGCGGGCTAAAGATACACCAAGTGGTATTGTTTCTTAACGATTAAATATAGAACAAAATAAACATTTGTGGAATGGGAGCTTAGGAGGTAAATTCTATGGTAGGCTAAGGAGGTTCGTTACCAAAGGTATCAAACAAAAATTTCAAACACTAATTCTTATGGACCAATCCACCTCCGTGGGATTTCCATTACGAGTTTAAAAAAAAACGTTCTCCGTAAAGGTGAAGTTAAAATTTGAAGCTTAGAACATGTTAATGTCATATTTATTTGTTGTTGTTAAAGAAAGTTAGGATTCCTTAATGGTTTATTGAGGAACCATGAATATACATATGTTAATTCAATATATATGCAACAGGATATTATATCAAGCAATTTAATTAAGGAGGAAGTTTTTATGCTTTGGTGGAAGATGTTTTCTACCCCATCTAGGTTGTATGCTCAAACATGTCCTCTAAGAAGACCATATGGTATCAAAAAAATTAATATAGGGTTAAATCCTAAAGAATTATCAAGAGACTTCAATCAATCCTACATCAAACAACGATGTAATCTGCTTTGTCATATAAAGAACATTTTTTTGGAGGTAAAGGTGTTGTTATGGATTCTTGGGCGTATTATAGTATTATATGATTGAGGAATTGAAGAATTCTCGAATTTAAAACTACAAAATATGACCTCCTCCAAAAATTTCTTTGACTCTATTTTCATGATATCGACTTAAGTGGGACGTTACAAATTATCAACATAAACGGACTCATCCATAAATTATGACATAAACGGACTCATCCATAATGTCGATATTACATTGCGTGGGGTGAATGCGTAGTGGGAAAAAGCACACGATGGGTTATGGCAACTAGAAATATGAAAAGACTTGGTCCACTTCTGTGTCTACCCGGTCACCCTGTTTCCCATTAGGTGGTAACCACCACCAATCCATCCATTGTAGGGAGGACTTCACCACCGTGATTAAATTACCGTACTCAACAACTGATTCCCATGAAATGGACTAACCCATTAAGGAAGATATATCATGGCTAGTTCAACATTCACAACGGAGAACTCAACCTTTCTCAGATGATAGCGATAAAACTCAACCTTTGGGACGTATGAGGCAGTCTCAACCTGTGAAGTTTTTTAACAAACAATTTGGTTGTCTCCAAGCATTTTTGGAAACTTGTTGATGGAAGAGGAGAGGAATAACTAGGAAGAATTTTCAATCTGAATATGAAATCGAGGCACGGGGATGGAGCTTCTGCACATGTTATGTCGACGGACAGAAGCTAGCTCTTATTTTGTTCTGGAAAAAGGTCGGGAAAATTAGCCGAGACATGTGATTCACCATACTTTTACTCCTCCCTATGGATTAGGGCTGAATACACGCGTATGCTGCTTGATCCTCATGCGCAGTCATTTTTTCACGTTCACGTTCAGTATGGGATGAATGCCGGTTTCAGTGTCTGTTTTTATTGTTTATGGAACTGTCAGTGCCTGTTATCCTTATTGCATGAGAAACGTCCATGAGAGATCGACCTTATCCAATGACCAAGAGAGGTACGAAATTGTTCAATCCCAAAAGCCTACTGTTGGCTTATAGATATAGGGTTACCCTAAAAAATGCTTAGAGAATATTGCTGGTAAAAGCATCCAATGAGAAACAATAAAAAACAATTTTACGTATGGTTTACGGATAAGAATTTTTTAATATAAGATGTACATATAGTAAAATTATAATCGTTGTTGGCATGTAAACCTTGCCAACGTGGATGCAATGGCTTTTAGTTTTATTTTCGGAGAAAAGTATAGCAAAGCGGTCAGTTTTCCAGCCAGAGCAACAATGGATAAAAGAAACGGCTGCTAAAGCAACATGAAAATTCCACACCCCACAAAGCTCCGCCTTCTTAGCTTTTAGAAACATCACGAGAAAAGCTTTAGATTGATGTTTCCCATTTAAAAACTACATTTTGCGTTTGTCTTATCTCAGAAGGGAATTCAATTCTCGAAACCTGAATTTTTGTCTTACTAAGGTAGGAACGTTAACTCTAGAACATGACTTTGTATTAACACCACTGTTGGTAACTAAATCATGAAAGAGTCTATTAAATATCTAGTGCATTGATTAAGTGAGGGAAGTTGAACCTTGGCAAGATCTTTGGCTATCAGGAATCATAGGTGATTCATAGTTGGGTGGTGTTGCTCCTCTCTCCACGTAAAGTTTTAGTTAGTGTCAGATGTGTGGCATGTTTGTATGAGGATTCTTACCCTCTCTCATAATTTTGGTTTGTTTACGATAATATTTATTAAGTCTATGTTATTGTTCTAGTTTTTCTATGAGATGGTTTCTTAAGTTTCCTCACCGTGAGAATGTTTGAATGAATTACATGGGTTTGTGTGCTAATAAAATTATTAGGATTTTAAATCCAACAATTCATATATATGGATTTCTTAATTTCCTCTTGTATAGAAATGATGGATTCAATAATGCATATCACTTTCGTGTGCTCTCATATGCATATTGACATTATTAAGATTATCTTTGCGGTGCTAAGAAAGAGTAGCATGCTTTGGTGTTTTGTAGATGTTCATGCATGTGGAACAGTTACGGAGGAGTGTCTCCTTTAGTATTATCAAGGGTCACCATAGTCTATGTTGTGCATAATGGAATTAGATGCTCCTGCATGCAATATAAGGAATTGATGGTACATATTTTTAGTTATAAATATATGGGTTTGTAAGATATCCAATGAAATTGACTTGAATGTCACCAAGTTTCTGACAGTACCTAGTGTGTGTATGAGATACAATACCTATATAATGCATTGTCTAAAATTTATATTTAATTAACCAATTTGTTATGAATGATGGAAACAAGACCTATAATAATGATGGATGATCATGATAGTAGAGTTTAATTAATATCATTGACGTAGGTAAGGAAACTATTATAGGTTGCATGTTATGGTTAGTTCCATCTTCATCCACTAAATCACGTTTACTAGAAATCTCAGACATAAGTCTTAAAAATAAGGTTAAAAGACGATACCAGAACCACTTTATTCTTAAATTGAGAATGATTGTGGAGTCTGTTATAGAACTACTAATGATGGTCTACAGGCAGGCTAAAGATACCCTTGCTAGTATTGCATCTTAACGATTAAATATAGAAAAGATAAAGAAACTTTACAAAACGGGAGCTGAGCAGCTAAATTCCAAGGTAGGATAAGGAGATTTGTTGAAACTTGGAAATATATATTACATGTTTTTCTATTTGAATTTGTATTTGTGTTTCATATTTAAAATTTAAAAATTGTATGTTTTCTTATTTAAATTTGTATTTTCTATGTTGTTTAAAATTGCATATATGTAACACCCCTCCCTTGTATGTAAAAGTTTTCTAACCTAAGCTGAGAAAAAGTAGGTCTAACATGTAATAAGAAAAGTAAATAATTTAAGAAATAAATAAAATAATTAATCGCTTAGAATAATGAAACACCAAGAGAGGAGATTCTTGCCAAATCCCATTGGTGAATGGGAATCAATAATATTCATAATAAGACTTCTAGATCCAGTCTAGATGAGATTAATGGATTTGGAGATAAATATCCATTAAACTACTTAGTTGGAGAAAGATGCTAAGTTAAGGAAAAGCATAAAAGCCCTGCCCTAGAAAAGGCAAGCTTTGATGAGCAAAATCCTCACAGGAAAATAACACTCAGCTCGGGGGTGAACTGGAAGCAGGAAGTTCTAGGTTTGGTGGTGGTGCTCGGTTTTCCATGTGACATTATTTAAATTTCTCTTATAGAATTCCATTTCATGAGATTTGTTGTATGTTTTTCCTTACTGTGTATATTGTTGAATTCTCTCAACATATGTTTATAGCTACATGTGTGATCTTTGTGTACAAAGATAATTGAATAATGATGCATGAAACAACTAGGTAGGATGAATAATTATGTTTTAAGGTTGCCACCATAGAGCTAGTGGTTCATCTTATCCATGGTAGGCCTTTTGCACTATGAATTGTATCTACTAAAGGTCATATTAACTATTTATTCATTGTGATTAGTATTGCATAAGATATGCCAGCAGGACTATGGACATGTTATATCAAGAAGTTAACTACAGTGAATTTATGATAAAGAGTCCATTAATCCTTGTGTTAAATCCTCAAAGGAACGAAACTTGACTGTAAGATCTTAAATGATCATGATTGATGCCTTTCATTACGATGTGATGTATGCATGTGTAGAATTACAGGTATTAACCTTGTCTATTGGATGATTATATATGAACAAATATGAAAACTATTGCGTATTTAAGCCAAGCTAAATTTAGTGAAGGAAGAAAATATGGGGTTTTAATATTGGATCAAGGAGGTATGTGATGAATGGTATGACAACTCTAAGTTCAAGTATTATGGTCTAAGAAACAACCCACCTCTATAGGGTATGAATGAGCTTTAGGTCCTAAATTAGGAAGTTCAATAAGCTTGGTGGTTTGCATTCTTCCTATAGCATCTTTATGCTAAAGAAAAAAAGAAAAAAAGAAAAAAAATATGACAGACATATGCAGAGCGAAAGGCTAGATTTTGCCCCGCCTTGTGCATACTAATAGGATCTACCCTATTACACATATACTCTAGCCCAACATATTCCTTGTGTATGCATATAACTTACTCTACACACTCATGCTTTAATTTCATTAGTTTTAGACATAATAAGATTGTTAAAATGAGGAGACTTATAACATAAGTCTATAGACATTAATATCTGTAAAATTAATAAGTTTCCAAAAAGTAAAGGTTTTGTAAAAATCATAAATTCTTCTCTATTTCTTCCCCCAAAAAATATATATATATTGGAACCTACTATATTGTTCACACAAAGAAGTCTTTAGGGACCTAAAGTGTCTATAGAGAGATAAACATGGCCAAGAAGTAAAATATGTGAGCATTTTAAAGAGTAAGTTACAATACTCTACATAACTCAAATATTGAAATTTTCTTACAAAAAAAAGTAGAAAGGAGAATCATGGTAAATTGGAATGTTCTAAAATTAAAGACAATCAATGGAATTTCTTTTAGGAATTTGTTAAGATATTTTTACAAATAAAACCCCAATAAGTGCTACTACTAACTTGCAATGAACTTCAATATTTTAGAACAAGAAAGTATGACTAATTGAACCATACATTGGGCTAATGAACAATTGTAACTTTGAATATTTATGCGAATACATGGTCCTAACATAAGTATAAAATCATAATTTATGATTGAAATCAAACTGAAATTTCAGAGGAAATTTTAATAAGTTTGCAGGCAGCGAATGTTGTCAAGCCGCATCCATGAAAGCATTTCCTTGCCATCACCTAAAGTGAATCAACTGCTTAATGCAATTAATATGAATTAAATATATTCTATGCTTAACATAATATCCTCAATTATCTTAATGAGTACAATATGCATTCATGGTCGCTGGCTCAAGCCCTGAGAAGCCCTACAAAAGTGTAGTGTGAAAGGCACACCACAAGAAATGTGACGTTCTGGTGATGCCATTTTAGATGCTCGGAATCTTTCCTACCAAGTTAAGAATGCCCATATGTTTAAATCCTTGGACATCTAGTGCAATGCTAGAACCACGAATAGGCATGAAGCAAATATGGTGATTTCAAGTTTTAATTTCTAAGGATTGTCAACAGGGAAGTTGGGACCCAATCTACCGTATAAATGATACGAATATCGATGGATAGGTGTTGTAAACCTTCTTGTTAATGTATTTGAAATGATCATTTTTGTTTATCCATAGAGAGTGCTTCTCAATTTTATAGAACCTTAGCCTCAGGGTTATTTCTTAAAAAGGAAATGAGCATTCTCTAAAGTTACAAAAGTAGTTAAAAGTGCTAGAGATAAATCATGACCATGAAAAAAAATATCGAGACAATGAATGATACTAAAATAAACTATCAAAATAGTTTATAATGAAGCCATAGGTTTGTTTGATACTAAATACAAATAAAAACATTCCAAATACATCAAAATCCAATTTTTGGGTATTAGAATCACAACATGGATTAAATCACTTCCACCTACTTTCTTTTAAGTAATCTTGGGTTAACTGATTGTGTGTCTACACCGTCCCTATAATATTTTACTACGAGTGATGATGTTGGATTTTGGTAGCTTTCTGAAGTAGTTCATTTTATTGGTAGATTTAAAGCTAAAGAGACACCTTCCCAACTAGGTTTTTGGATAAAATCCCATTAAGGGTTGTTGTTTCCCTCTCAGTCCCCAATAATGCCTTTTCTTTGGCCCTATCTGCTGATCTAGAGGCATTGAAAGGAATTTGGTGTAGGATAATGGTTATCCTTTCTTGGTTTCAGGGAGAACAATGTGAGTATCCACCTTATCTAAGAAAAAGAGACTTGGTTGGACATTCCATGGCCAAGTATCGAATTATTATCGCTCATTGCTCAAATAAGGATAAAGAATGCCTTTAATACCTTAAAGCATTGAAATTGCATTCCATATTGAAAACAAAAACCTTATTCACCTCACGTAATCCTAATACTTATAAAGGTCTTATGTATGAGTTTCTTTCTGGGTGAAAATGTAATAAGAGCATGAGGTGTTCTTTAGGTCGAGGACAACTATCCCTTAGGCAGGCAAGCGAGTGAAGCTACCAGACTTGTAGCAAGCAAATGACAACTTGTTGTGAGTTGTTATTCTCCTGTCTTCTTATGTAATTTGGATAACACTTGTCCCTACTTGCACATAGACAAGTCACACTGGGAAAATCTTGCTCATATTATCTTCTCCTGTCTTAACTTCTTCTTGCATGGAGGTTACACAATGTTTGTTCGATTAGTAGTTCTTCGATATAAATACTCGTCCTACCCACACGTTGGTATCAAATTTCATCATCTTCAGTGCTAAAACTGTATTGGATGCATTTTTATTTATATTTCCTTTGAATTCTTACATAGAGGGAGATATCACAAGGTGTTGCAGTCGTTTAGTAACGGAGGCTGAGAAATGTCCTTGAGGCCACTGTTACAAAAAATTATATATCAAAAGAGGAGAGTGGGGTGTTGTTGAAAATCTGAAATCCTAATGGGCAAGGCTCAGCCATGTGTGGAGACTCAAATTCCATAAGAGTCTTAGGGAAAATGTTGGCAATGACAACAATGATGACTCTCACATAGCCTTCTTTTATGATGGCTTGCTCATATGAGGAAATTTGCATGATTTTTCTGTCTAGTGTTTCAATTATGGTTTAAGGTATATTGGCTCACTTTACTATAATTCTTGCCAATTCTCCTTGATTTCATAGCTATTCTCTTCATTCTTAGTCACAACTAGAAACAATGGCAATTTATGGATTAATTTGAGAGGGGTGACCAATGATTTTTTCCTGAAGCCATTCTGGTGCATCATATGGGAGGTAGGAAAAGCATATGCAATTGCATAATCACCAGATATGCTAGCCTTCCATCCCTCTTTTAAACTCTTCTTGAAAATTATTGTACTAGGTATGGGTGAAGAGGATTGAGGGTTTTCTAATGTTAATTATCGAAGACGTTGCTTGCCCTATTTAAATTTAAATAATGAATTGAGGAAGTAGGTTGAATGAAATCCATTTCTAATTAGGTTAAAATTATTGTACCTGGTTTGGACAATTGGAAAATTTGTTCTGTTGAGGAATTTTTTAATTCATTGAATTCAGAAAGACATATCCCGAACAATTTAAATAATGAATTGAGGAAGGAGGCTAACTGAAGTAAATTAAATTAATTTAATTGTCTAAACACCCAAAGAAAAAGAAATAGTGAAATGTTTTGGTCAAATTAGCAATACAATCCTGTGTATCTGGAGACATGAAATTTTCTCCACTCACAATGGAAGGTTTGTAATGTTTGATGATGTTCATCTATGGAATGATCTACTTCAATGAGCTAGGAGATAGGATTCATCCAATAAATTTTGTGACAGTTGTTCACTTTATACACTATCTGGTCTGTCTACATTTTGTGGTAGGGTTCAGAGTAATACAAGAAATAATAACAATTCATGTGTTAATTAATTTCCATAAGTATAAATGGAAAATTGTTCACTGTTCTATTTTTCCTAATTATTAAGTGTTGTAAATTATGTAGAAGGTAAAATTTTAATTTCTTTATTTGTTCCCCAAAACTTAAGTTATTGTTAAATTCTCTTAGGAGGGCACAATGACTCTATACCATGAGCCATCAGGTAAAAATGGTTTAAAATACTTTAAATGATAGACCGTGTTCATATTCGAACTCGATAAATGAACACATTGTAGCGTATGATTATTCAATTAAAAATTTGGATGAGAAATTCTAGGGATGTGGTCATCATGTAGGATAAATAGACATGGGAGTGTTGAAAAGAGTAATGGGGAATAAAGAAAGTTGAATACTATGTTTAATTTTGTACCAATAGGTCTCTTCTGCCATACTATCACCATATTACTTTACTCATATTAAAATTAAAATTATGAGTCAATGATTGCTATGCAAGGACATAACTTAACTAGAATGTAGATGATACTTATGAAAGATTTTAAGGGAAGAAATGTTCAACTCTTATTAGGTAAAATTTTTATTTCTTTATTTGTTCCCCAAAACTTAAGTTGTTGTTAAATTCTCTTAGGAGGGCACAAGGACTCTATACCATGAGCCATGAGGTAAAAATGGTTTAAAATACTTTAAATGATAGACCTTGTTCATATTCAAACTCGATAAATGAACACATTGTAGCGTATGATTATTGGATTAAAAATTTGGATGAGAAATTCTAGGGATGTGGTCATCATGTAGGATAAATAGACATGGAATTGTTGAAAAGAGTAATGGGGAATAAAGAAAGTTGAATACTATGTTTAATTTTGTACCAATAGGAGACCTCTTCTATCATACTATCACCATATTACTTTACTCATATTAAAATTAAAATTATGAGTCAATGATTTGTATGCAAGGACATAGCTTAACTAGAATGTAGATGATACTTATAAGAGATCTTAAGGGAAGAAATGTTGAACTCTAATGAGGTAAATGGAAAATAGAAAAGATAAAATCACAAGTGCAATTTAAATAGATCATGGTCAACACCAAGAAATATTTCAAATAAAAGTATATAAATGGACATAAATAAATTTATGGTTAATTAAGTGGGTTCCATCCTAAAACAAATTCTAAAAAATTTACTCGTGGAAGACAGGTCTTGTTATGAAGTACGAGACTATGTAATTTTATATTGTGATGATTGGTGCATCTAGATGTAATGATGGAATTTGTCTTTGATATGGTTTTGGATGAGTATTTTGATTCACCCTTAGTACGAAAATGCTCCAAATATACACTATTGTAGGGAACTAAATCTTACTAAGTTATTATTCATATATTTAACAGTAATATGTGTAATTAATTAAACACGCATATTTTGGAACATAAGTTTCTTTGAGGAAATAGACATCTTAATAATTATAACTAAAGTAGATAAGAGGCACAAATTATATTCCAATCTAGAAGGAACTAGGGTTAGAAGTGGAGAAGGAAATGCACAAATGTAGTATACCACATTGTATGCATGTTGGAAAAGACATCAATAAATTATGACTCTAATACAAATGTCAATGGGCCTGACACCAAAATTAAATTTAGCGTAAATACATAATGGGAGTGCAAAACCAATGCTTGGTTCTTCTTGATTTACTCCTCCTCCTCCTCCTCCCCCCTCCTCTGCCTCTGCCTCTGCCTCCACCCCATCCTCCTCCTCCTCCTCCTCCGCCTCTAACCTTGCCCTCCTCCTCCTCCTCTGCTTCCCCCCGCCCTCCTCCCTCCCTCATCCTCCAACCACTCCTCCTCATCTCCCCTTCCAATACCTCCAATACCTCCGCCCTTCCTCCTACTCCTCCTCTACCTCTACCTACTCTCCTCCTCCTCCTCAGCCTCTACCTCCCCCGCTGCTCCTCCTCATCCTCATCCTCCTCCTCCTCACCCCCTACTCCACCTTTGCCTCTACCTCCCCCTCTCATTCTCCTCCTCCTCATCCTTCTCCTCCTTCCACTCCCACTCCTCCTCCTCCCCTGCTCCTACTCATCCTCTGACCCCTCCTCCTCCTCAACGTCTTGCTCCTCACCCCCTC
>APFE030552587.1:9210-26409 GCA_000404065.3 Pinus taeda
AGAAACAAGGCAAGTTCCAAGCCGTTCAGTTCGTAAACCAAACCGAAGATGGACTGAAGTGGCATTGATCTACTTTGCTAATGTAGAGCAATAGCGTTTCAAAGGCTATCTGGCTATACTTCAAGCACTGTCTATTGTTTACAAATCAAACAACAAGACAAAAAGCCAACTCCCCAGCGAAGTCACCAAATTGTTGTGGAGGTAAATCCCCTTTGCAGATAGAGGCGATCCCTACTAGCCCAAATTGGGTCTAGCAAAAATCAAACAACGCTATCACGCAAGTTCCTAATTGCAAATTAAAGACCAACGATGAGGGCCTACCTGGATTCCAACACTAGTGCTTTTAGAAGAGTTGATGCTCCCGTTCCTTTGCTCCGGCTGGTCACGATCCCCATGATCTCCATGAATGGACACCTGCACATGCAAAGAATGACACAAACACAAGCATAAAATCCAATAGATGCAACTATATATCAGTCAAAAAGGATATAACTCATCATTATTACAAAGAACAATAAGAGTGGAACCATAATAATAGTCGTTTATTATTGATAAACAAAGAAGAATACAACCATAGTTCTGACCTCAAATCCTCCTTTGGCTGGGTGATCAGTAGCACATGTCTTTCAAAGCTTGTTGGGAATGGGAACAAGCCTCTCTCTCCTTGGTTACTTGGACAAGAATCTCCTTACTTAGATTTAGCCTTATGGGAATGAAGAAGCCTTCTTGCAGCATGAACTTGACAATTCTCAATCTTTGGAACTCTGGAACTTGGAACTAGAACTAGCTTGTCAAAGGCAAAAGGACAAGCTTTTATAGATAGAGGAGAAGGAGTTAGGATCATCCACAATATTCATGGGATTGGCTTTATCACTAATAAGCTTCCATGAGAAGGTGGCAAACCACTTCCCTCCTATGGAGATTCGAAGCCAAACTAAACCAACTCAAGATAGATTCAGTTCAGGAGTGGGTTAGGAAGAACCTTTGGATGTTTGTTTGTTAAAAACATTACCCAACTTGGTTTGCACGAGTGCGACTTTGAGACAGAGCGCCAGCTGGCGCGCCCTCTTTGGAGGATTACCCCCATTGGCGTGAGTGATATATAGTGAAACCGCGCCAATGGAAAAAGGGCTATTTTTATGGGTATTTTGCAAAAGATGTCTTCAGGGCATATGAAGTACATACTTAGGGGAATATAATGCAAGTGTTTCCAGGTTATGTCACTTCTCACAGGTCCCGGAATGAGTCCTCCAAGGTGCGGGAGAAGGGGTAACAGGGATGGTGACAAATTACTGTGTAACACATACCCAACAGGCCCCCAACATAATCATCATGACTTATCTTGAGTCACTTGGCTGGTGCGGCGATCTTGGCACAGAGCCCCTCCAACTGTGCCTGTGTTGTGTGAAGGTCCACAGTGCACTTCTCTGTCGTCTGCTAGATCTACTCTACTCTTTCTGTCGAATTCTCACTATCAAGGGCAGATCCCTGTCTTAAGGCATGCATCACCTTCATTTGTGGAATATTTCCTTCAATATCAGCAGTGATGCAGAATGCCTCATCAATCCATGGTTGGATGCGCGCTCTAAGTACTACCACTTTCTGTCGCGTGGCATCCACCTGTTCTTTCAACGCCTTCACTTTTTGTAGCTTCGCTAACCACTGGGTCAAGACACCTATCTACGTCATTCCATGCACACTGTCATACTACACGTAGAGCTCCCGTGCCTCTGTTTCTAGGCACTGTATGGTGGTGTCCTCCTGTAAGGAAGTGAGGACCATGAGGGATTCTTCCAACATTATATTACAGTCTTGCACTGCCTATCCTATTTCCTCCAGCCCCTTTGGGGTAGCACCAGCACGTTGTTCACTATCTTTTGGGGGTGTGGATGATTGTGTCTTTAATTTCAGTTCGACAATTTGAAGGTTGAGGTCCAGCTGTATCCCCCTTGCTTCCTCCTTTGCCTCGCAGAATCCACTAGCCAATCTGTGAATTTGCACTCCTACTGGTAGGTCTATCACAATTTCTAGCTCTAGGGAACGGCGACATGCTTCCTCTACTATCTGTTCCAGCTACTGATTCTGTGCCAACGCTTCATCGCATTATAGACTAAGCTGCTCGATGTTGATTCATTGTTCACTAAGCATTTGTACAGCGTGTCCTTCCCTAGTGCGGAGTTCTGTCGTCACTCTGTCCTATAGCTGCTATAATATATCCCACGGAAGGGCAGCCAAGTTTAGGCCAAGTCCCTTGATCCGACCCATTGTGGCTCTGTCCTCCCTGTTGTCCACTGTTAGTGCTCCTTCCAGTAGTGTGATGGTGTTAGCCATTTTGGCCCATAGCAACTGCTCTATTGTCGATGTACCTGTGGCACCGTAGACGGCTACCATTCCCTACTGTGGGGGTCGCACCTGAAGTTGTTGTAGCTGTGCCCTGATGGCCCCCAACACATTCTGCTGCTCTGTCATTTCTTCTTGGAGTGCTTCCCTGGTGACCTTGCAACCTATGTCGTTGATGTCAAATAGGTCACCCTCTATCAGTGTAATGTGTTCACCATCCAGTTTGGAAGCCTTGGTCTTCTTCCATGGCCCTGTTCATTCCGTACTGCGCGGCCATTTTAGTTGTGTAGATGTCATGCTTGGGTTCGCGCCTTCTGCTATGTCTTTTGTCCCCTATCCTATGGTCAGGTCCGGGTCTCTTTCCTCCTGTGTCATGGTGGCCCCAGTTGCTATTGCTGTTGCTACTTTTTCGGTGGGCCTTGGTTTGCTCTACAGTGGCCTTCGCTACCTCATAGGAAGCCCTTACCTCCTCGACCAACTGCTCATTGCGCTTCTACTGTGCCAACAGCTTGGTGGCATCCTTCTGTTTTTGTATCGTTGTCTCATCGCACGCCACCAGATTTGGGGCGTGCCACTCGAGTGGCCATGAGTCGAGCACAGTGAAAACAACATCATCAATCACAATGAAAGGAAGTTTGGTCCAATTCTGCACTGGATCCTTACGCGCCTTGACATACGCATTGTGCATATCCACCTTGAAGTCTGCAAAGCTCTGGAGACTGTTATACATTGTGGGGGATAGGTGCAACCTTTTGTTGATCCACATCTAGATGCTCACCTCCATGATCACTTAGAAGATCTTGGTCTCGCGGATTTGCGTGGCATTGTTCATCGCCCAGAGTGATGCGTATTTTGCCACCTCTGGCAAGTCCTGTTCAAGGGGAGGCAACTGACTGTGCTCATCGAGTTCCCCTGTCACCAATAAGATAGACAAGAGAAACCACACGTTGTGGAAGGTCTGGCCCTATTGTTGGGCTTCTTTGCAGTTGGTTAGGAATTCCTCACAGAGGAATTCAGCCCAGTTGAATTCAACCACCTCCTTGCATTGTTCAGCCAGCGTGATGACAGTCACTAGTACCTTGTTGCCGTGACATTTTCTCATCACCTTCCTGGTCAGCAGATGGTTGGCTATGCGCACCCCTTTGTCTTGAATGCTACTAACTACGTAGCCTCTCTGCTTGTTTTCCAACTTATATTTCTTCTTCATGGCCTCTCTGAGTGCCAAATCTCCACTTTTGCTAGATATTTCCATGGGGTCCCTTCCCGTACAGGGAAGCTGAGAAATCCTATGAATAAGCTCCACCACGATTGGAATAGGTTCCTCCAGCCATAAGTACCCATCGTGCACCAGAAAAATCAATTGCCTAATGAAAAATATCATGATCAGTGCTCGGTGAAAGTGTGGAATCCATAGTAGGTGGAGTAGCATGTCCTCCTCCACACTGCACAACCATTTCCGCAGCTCTAGCATTGTAACTGACCCCTCCTTGCTCTATTTCATGAGTTTGCTAGTCTCCAAATGTGGGAAATTTTCACTGTTCGTAGGGTCCTACACGGCCGAGAGCTGAACCTTCAAACATAATTCCATCTTGGAGGAGCGGGGTTTGGAGTGCACTCGTAACGGCATCCAAATCCTTGGGTGCTTTTTCTTTCCCTCTCCACGAAGGGACATACTTGGGAAGTTTTGTTGTAGTGCGCACTGGTTGAATGTCTTCCTCC
This sequence comes from Pinus taeda, assembly GCA_000404065.3. Lineage (NCBI taxonomy): Eukaryota > Viridiplantae > Streptophyta > Pinopsida > Pinales > Pinaceae > Pinus > Pinus taeda. The sequence goes on from APFE030552587.1 coordinate 13,270, forward strand.
ATTTCTTCATATGCCTCGATCTCTTCTACAAAAGCCTGGAGATCCTCCTCCTCATCATCTATCTCAATATTAAAAGTCTTGCCCTTGTCTTCCATACACAATTTACCAAACCATGGATTTCGTGGAGACATGCGGTCTAGTCCTGCTGCCTGTGGATCCTTTTTGGGCCTCGACGTCCGTGGTGACTTTGGATTTTCCAGTGCATCCCCGACTAGCAGTGTAGGGCTCTACGCGGCTTCCTCAGTTGTCAACATAATTCTATTCAGGAAGTCCTACATCTCCTTCGACAATGTCTCAAACAGTCAACTTGCTCTCAAAGCCTCCAAATTTGTAAGGTCCATACCCACTTGATAGTGCAACAACTGAATTCTAAAAATGTCAAGGGTTGTTCGCTGTATAACCACCTATGATTTATAGGCCTTTTTGAATTCAAATTCTACCGTTCCCCCCACATTCAACCCATTAATGCTAGATTGGCAATATATTGTCCCAAATCTAGTTCTGACTTCGTGTCTTAATTGCCCGCCGCCCGCTCCTCGTTGTCTTAAATTGGACACCTTGTCATGAACAGTGACACCAATGGTCACTTCCCAGCCTACTTGCATGCAGCGTAGCCCCGTATGCATGAGTGCAACCCCTGCGAGATATTGATCCTGTGTGCAACCTCCTTATCACGTAGCTCCCATATAGACTCTTTTATACTCTCACGCTCTCTTTCAACTACTTAGAGCGTTGAGACTGTGCTCCCTACAGATAGTCAGGTCATCGCACCACCTATGCGAGGCTTCAATTCACTTTCCAGCCTAGTCCGCAGGCACTCCTCAATTACCCTCGTGATAGTCAACACCGTGCGTTCTTCCTTATGTGGTGCGCTCCCCTAGTTACTTTGTTTGGCAAGGTGTGGTCGTAGCCATGGTAGCAGAGTCATAATTTCTCGTCGGCAATATTCTAATGCAGTAGTATGGCTGCCCATATCTTGTCCTATCATTCTTAATTTATCAACGTGACATGCTTGCACAATTTCATTTTCCAGTTTGTTGATCTCTGCGTCCATTAACATGCTTTTCTTCCTCAGCAGTACCTGATCTTCTTCGAGTTCATAAAGTTTAAGGTTCCCTCGCCGAATGGCTTCCTCTAACTGCATAATTCCTTTTTCAAGATCCTCACGTACTGTCCCACCTGTGAGAGAAATTATGTGAGGATTCCTTTCTTCCAAAATTATGGTCTCAACTCTTCTCTTCAGGTTCAAAATCATCTCTGCGCTCAGGTTTTTTCACATGGCCCTATAGACCCATCGACTTGCTGGTACGCGTAGGTCCCAGTCAGTTCGTCTCACCTGGTGAACCCTATTCAGGACTTCACATACCTTCTTGAATGCTTCTACGTCGAATGTTTGTGGTGTGCATCACCTCTCCTGCTGTTGGGTCCTATTTCGATTTTTGATCCTGAATCTGGGGTGTGCTTGAGTGGGCTGCACAGCACACATCTGTACCCATCGACACAAGTGGGCGCACAAGTTGCTCCATCCTTGCTGCTCGAGTCTTGTTCAAGGTTGGGGTCTTCCAAACCATAGGCGCATCCTCCTTCTCCATCTGCACCAGTCCTCAAATTTATCTTAATGTGTACCTCACCATCGTACGGGTGTTGCGCGTAGTGCACACTTCAACGCATCGAACTATTGTTGTTTCGGTACTACGGTTTCAAATTTACTCAAGAATTCATCCACCTCTGTCAATCCATCATATTTTTGTAGCTCTCTTGCCTCTCTTGTCATGCAATGCAGTGATCTAACAATCATGTTGGAATTCAGTGTCGTTACTTCGTGCAACCCATTCTGCCATCACTCTACATCCTCGTCTGAATCAGAAGTGCAGGACATTTCGCACTCCCACAAGATCCTCCCATCTGCAGTCGGATTCATCAAATCCTGGTCTCGTGCATTTATCTTGTAAATACAATCGAGATCATTGTCGCTATCATCATCGTGCATTGGTTCAGCGTAGTGTGCTCCTTCGGCTGGGTCCAGTGGGACTACTACGCGTAATGAATTTTTCTCGAAGATCATCTTACGCTTCTTCAAGTTGATGACTCCGTTCATATTGGTGGCCCGGTCTATTCCTAACAATGCAGGATAGGGATTGTTGTCATCAGCAATCTCTATTACTTCAAAATTTGTCTGTGTGCTCACGCCTTCAATATCAACTGTTACCCCTTGCAACCTTCCGATGCAAAAAATATTATGTTGGTTTTCCATTTGTAATTCAATAGGGGACCACTGTAATACAAGCCTTCCCATATATTCCCATGTTTTCTTCGGTAATACATTCACATCCAAACCTAGATCTTGGATTACCTGATCCATTTCATATTCCCCACTCTGTGTAGTCAACCTCATTTCTCCTCCAGTGCTCAATGCATGCTTCCCCAATTTCCAGACAACACTCGATTCCCCTGACCCCGCACACCTGGTGATTAGTTCCCGTAGTCCTTTAACCGCCTTGTTGTCACGCAGTAGTTCCAAAAAGGTAGTAAGCATTGAATGATCCATTCTTGGCTCTAGTTGATCCTTACTACCTGAAGTGGAGGACACCGTGAAGCTCTTCTTAGCTTCCATGAATGTCTCCTTTGCGTGTTCTAAGTCAAGCTTGGGTTCCTTTGTAGGAGCCTTGCAAACCCAGATACTTTCCTCTTGCTACTTTCCCTTATCCTCTCCATGGTCACACCACTTCTGAGCATCATGTTTACATTCGGGTCCTCTTCGTGTAGTTCAAACCTCATCATTTGTATATTCTGAGTCGGGGGAGGCTAGAATACCCCTTTTTCATGCATCTTTGTGATCAACGTAGGATAGTCTATTGTTTCATGATCAAACTGAGCACAATACGTACAAGATATCCTTGTCAGGTTGGTATAGTCACGGGTATAGTGCCCTGGTCCTCCGTAATTGTAACAAATTAACTGTTCGCCGCCCCTTCCTGGTCCCATTCTTCCTCGTCCTCGACCTCGCCTCTAAAATCCAGCACATGCCATCCATGCATCTGGGTCGAAGGCTCGCATTTCGGTCTACATCCTATAAGCTAGGGTCCGATCCATCATTAGCTCATAACTGCGGAAAGTGGGCTCATCGTGGCCTACTGACCTACAGAAATTACAAAACAATTGCTGGGGTGTCTGTGTATATTTCTGTAGCAAATGACAATTGTTCATCGTGTGTTTCCCTCCTATCTGATAGATTACGCACCATAAAGCGGGTGTTGTGCTTGGCCCTGCCTGCGCCTCCGATCTTAATGGCATTGTCCCTCCTCCTACTAATTAGTTTGCGAACATTGGATAGTGATTCTTGTCATGACCTTGGCCTTTGCATTTTATGCACCATACTTCCTCACATGCCTCTGGCCACGATGCCCTATCCTGCTTCAAGCTTTCCATTTCCAAACACATATTCTAAAGTTGTGCATGGATTTGTTGAACTCCCAACCCAGGGTCTTGTATCGGGGTCTCATGTAATCTCATTGCCATTTCCAATGCTTCGGCCTAGGTAGAAATTTTCTGTTGTGACATCGTTGTCCTCAAGTGTGGTGTCAGAGGTGCTACAAACCATGCAGGATGTTGTGCATCCGTTAGCATCATATTGGCCTTGCGGATTGTACTCTTTAGCCTTTGGTCCAAATCCTAGGGAATCCCACCTGGAAGCATCGTGGTCTCTTTAAACCTGATTATTGACAGCGTCTCAGATTTTGGCCTGCTAAATTCTCTATTCAACGCATTTTGGATCTCTGCTATCCCTGCCTTTGGGTGGTTGTTAGAGTGCTTGATGTACCATGTTAATGCGTGATCCTATAGCGTGCTCACCAATGTATCATTCTTAATATTGTCATATGTGACACCTTGTGCTTCCCATACTGCTCTTACCACGAACCATAATTGGTCCAAATCCTCATTCCCTACTTCTCTGAACAATGTTAGTTTGATTGCGCTCACCATACTGAACTATGGAGGTGGTGGAGGTGGAGTGGGTGGAGATGGAGGTGAGGGAGGTGAAGTGGGTGGCGGTGTGGGAGGAGGTGGTAACCGCAGAATCTGTTTCTTTATCAAACTGACTGCACTCCATGTAGTTTCAAACATTAATTTATTCGCATAACCCTCTTTTCACATAATAGCATCTTAATCTAGGTGTTCAAAGATTTAATATACTTACCTCACGGTCTCTTGAGAAAACGTCGCTCTACCTCGCTGTAACTGACGATCATTTCCACCGTGAAATCAGTAATAAATACTCCTATTATTCGGTCAATCCAGTGGTCCACAACTCGGGCTATATTATCCTTTGAGGCTTCTAGTCTGCGCACTAGATATGGAGTCCAAACTATTGGTTGGTCAAGCCTACACCTTCCTGGTTGTTGGTTAACCTCGCGATCCACTCATATAGCTCAGATGGAAAGGATGCAAAGAAATCTTGTGGATTTTTGTATATACATAGCGATCCAACCACTTTTTCTCAGATACTTGTGGGGTTTTGTTTTCCTATGTCGCGAACTCGTGAATCTTCTTATCCAACCACTCTTCAATTTCCTTCTTTTTTGGGTTCCAGTGGCACGACATCATACATCCCTTATGCAGATCCCAGTCTCAGAAATGGAACCATTTGTTGGCTTAATTGGGTGTGACCCAAGTTCGGAAGTGATTCAGCCAAGAAAATCCTGGTACTACTAGCCCTTTCACCAACAGTCTGCCAAGCGCAGACTAAGGTCTCACTCGAATTAGTATGGGAGGGTGCTAGAACCAGGATTCCACACCCTGGGGATGCCTGATATGTGGTGATTGGTATGCAGTCCAACCTTTGCACTTACTATGCTACATGCACCTGCAGGCACCTCATGCCCTGTGACATTGTCTTCATGCAGTTCTAGTCGCAGCGCGACCTGTGTTGTTTACCCAAGTCTTCCTTAATTAGTATGTGTTAGTTGATTTCTTAGATTAAATTTACATACAAGCATTCATATGAGTATTCATCCAGTGTGCGCAGTAAATAAATAGAGTAACAACAATGTATAACATCAAAATAAGGATTCAAGAACAAATGCACATAATAGTCTTCTTTATTAACTTTCAGTTTCAAATATAGACCCAACTCCGCCCTGCGCACTCAACTACAGGGGTCTGCACACTCAGCTGTGGACTCTACTAGGCCTTTGCGCACCCAGCTGCAAAGGCTCTTCCTACTATTACAACCCAATACACTTCAACTTTCCCCCTATGTTCTAACCGTGCCTTCGCATCTATCTATTACTTGCTTGCCAAAAACTATCTTTACACTTAGAGCCTCACTCTATTTATACAATCCCATGGTCCGCAAACCATGGGTAGGCTGACACAACTTTACATTACAATACAATGCTTATGGCGAACAACCTTATGACTCGATTGTACACTTCACGCTCCGCGCCCACACTTCATAGAGTTCTACACCATCTTTGACCAAAACTTGGGCTTTGAGCCCCAAAACCTATTGCGAGGGATCCCACGCCCAATAGGGCCGCACCTAAAGTTCCTGCAATTGCGCCCTTAGTGCCCCAAACACATTCTGTTGCTCCATCATTACTTCTTGGAGCGCTTCCCGGGTGACCTTGCAAACTGTGTCGCCAATGTCATATAGGTCACCCTCTATCAATGCAATTGGCTTGATGTCCATTTTGGAAGCCTTGGCCTTCTTTTGTAAATGTGACTGCTCCACAAGTGGCCATTTCAGTTGGGTGGGCATCATGCTCGGGTCCACGCCTTTTGCTATATATGGTCCCTATCCTGTAGGCACGTCCTGGCTTCTTTCCTCTTGTGTCATGATGGCCCCTATTGCTTGTGCTACTACTACTCTTTCAGAGGCCTTGGCTTATTTTGCGGCTACCTTTGCTACTTCATAGATGACCCTTACCTCCACGGCCACTTGTTCATTGCATCTCTATTGGGCGAGCTTGGTGCCATGCAAATTGGTTGCATCCTTCTGCTTCTGTGATATTCTTCTATCCCTTTCTACCAGATTCGTGGCACGCCATTTGGCCAGCCATGAGTTGAGCACAGAGAAGATAGCATCGTCAATTGCAATGAAAGGAATCTTGGTCCAGGTCTATGCCGGATCCTTACGTGCCTTGATATACACATTCTGCATATCCACCTTGAAGCCCGTAAAGCTCCACAGACTACTGTACACTGTGTGGGATAGGCGCAGCCTTCTATTAATCCACATCTGGATGCTTGCCTCTATGAGCACCCAGAATATCTTAGTCTCGTGGGTCCTCATGGCGTCCTTCATAGCCTAGAGTGACGCATATTTTGCCGCCTCTGGAAAGTCCTATTCAAGAGGAGGCAGCTGACTATGCTTAGGCAGTTCCTCGGTCACCGATAAGATAGACAAGAGCAACCACGCATAGTGGAAGGTCTTGCCCTGCTCCTGAGCTTCTTTGTAGTTGGTTAGAAATTCTTCATAGAGGAATTTGGCCCAGTTGAATTGTACCCCCTCCAAGCATTGTTTAGCCAGCACAACAACTGGCACTAGTACCTCATTGCCATATCATTTTATCATCACCTTCTCGGCCAGCAATTGGGTGGCTACACGCATCCCTTTGTCTTGAATGCTACTAATTACGTAGCCTCTCTACTTCATTTCCAATTTTTATTTCTTCTTCATGGCCTCTGCAAGCGCCAAATCTCCACTTTTACCAGCTATTTCTGTGGGGTCCCTTCCCTTTCAGGGAAGTCGAGAAATCCAGTGAATAAGCTCCGGCGTGATGGGACAATGCTCCTTCAGCCATAGATACCCATCATGCACTAGGCATAGTAGCTGCCTGATGACAAAATCGGTGATGGGCACGTAGTGAAAGTGGGTATCCATTATAGATGAAGTAACCCGACCTTCTCCACACTGTGCAACCATTTTCACGGCTCGAGAGTGGTTACTTGCCCCTCTGAATTTTGCTTCATCAATTTCTCCATCGCTAGGTGCAGGAACTTCTTGCTATCTGTGAGGTCCCAATATTTGAACTTCATGGTAGGCACTCAGCCTAGGAGTGGACCTTCAAAAGTGACGCCATCGGGGAGGAGCAGGGTCTGGAGTTCACTCTTTGTAGGCTCCAGGTCTTTGGGCACCCTAACTTTCCCCTTCCATGGAGGGACGTACGTTGGTAACTTCGCTGCGGAAGGCATTGGTGGGATGTCCTCCTCCACCTCATCTTGTGCCTTTATTCGATCAATTAGAGCCTGTAAATCCTCCTCCTCTTCATCCGGTTCAATGGTGATGGCCTTGCCTTTTTCTTCCATTGATATCTTTCTGAACAACGGGTTTCTTGGGGACACCCAGACTAGTCCCATAGTCTGCTTATCTTTCTTTGGCCGTGGCGTCCGTGGTGATTTTGGGAATTCTGGTGCAACTGCTACATCTTCAAGCTCCTCAAGGGTATCTTCAGTAAATTTCACACCTGGCTTGGTGGCAGTCATGGTGTTTGCACAGGATAGGTTCTGTTGCATGCTCAAAGATTGTAAGATTGCTTAGTTCTCAATACTCTGCAACTGCTCAAATCCCAAACAACCAACTGTTGTCTCATAGTTAGTCCTTGGAATTTTATAGCATTTTTTGAATTTGAATTCGACCGTTCCCCCCATTTTTGAGTCATTAATGCATCCTTGGCGGCAGATCCTCCCAAATCTAGCCCTTAATTCGTGTTTTAATTGCCAGCTGGCCACTCCCTTTTGCCTTAACTTGGACATCTCGTCATGAATAGTGACATCAATTGTTACTTCCCAGATAACCCGTGTGGCAGCACAGCCCCACGTGCGCAGGTGCGAACCTTGTACCATGTTTATTCTGCTCACACCTTCCTCATAGTGTAGTTCTTGAGCATACTTATTTAGAGTCCCGCGCTCTCTTTCAACTACCTGGAGTGCTGAGATGGTGCTTCCTATGGCTAGTCAAGTGGTCGCACCATCGATGCAAGACTCCAATTCGCCTTCTAGTTTAATCCGTGGACCCTCCTCAATTGCCCTCGCAATGGCCAGCGCAGCGTGTTCTACCCCATGTGGTGTGCTCCCCTTGTTACTACGTTTGGTAAGGTGCGGTCTCAGCCATGGTAGTAGAGTCGAATTCTCGGTGACACTCGTTTAACACAGTGGTATGATCATTTGTATCTTGCCTTGGTTTATGAATGAGACATGCTTGCATGACCCCTTTCTCTATTCTTTTCATCTCAGTGTTCATCATCGTCCTTTTCTTCCTCAATCGTACCCAATATTCTTCAAGTTTGCAAAGTCTTGGGTTCCCTCATTGAATGGCCTCCCGAATACTTATATGGTCATCCTCGTGTAGCTATGTGATTTCTTCATCCTGGTGGTGGCACGCTGTCATCATTGCAGGGGCTATTACGTGTAGTTCCCTTTTGGCGTTCCCTTCAAAAACCTCGGGTTCTACTCTGTCTCGTACTATTGGAATCACTTCCGTGCTCATATTTTTGCATATGGTCCTATAGGCCCACCAAACCGCTACCATGCCCAGGTCCTAGTCAGTTCGTCTCGCCTAGTAAACCTTGTTCAATACTTCGCACACCCTATGGAATGCTTCGTCATGGAGAATTGGTAATGTGCATCGCCTTTCCTACTATTGTGGTTTGTTTTGATGCTCTAAGCTGAGGTTGGGGTGTGCTTGTACAACATATGTCTGTACCCATCAGGAGAGGTGGGCGCACAAGTCGTTCCACCCCATGTGATTGACTTTCATTCGAAGCTGGGGTTTTCCAAAACATAGGCACATCATCCTTCTACATCTGTGCCAGTCTTCAAAATTTCCTTGATGTGTACCCCACCATCATGCAGGTGTTGCATGCAGTTACCACCTCAGCGCATTGAACCACTACTACTTTGGTACTGCACTTTCGAATTTGCTCATAAATTCATCCACCATTGGCAATCCATCATATGTCAGCAACTCCCTTGCCTCTGTTTTTACACGACACAATGATCTGATCATCATGTTGCAGTTTAGTGTTGTTATTTCGTGCAGCCGATTCTACCATCACTCTATCTCTTCATCTGAATCCGAAGTGCAGGAGCTTTCGCGCTCCCACAAAATCATTCCATCTGTAGTTGGATTGACCCAATCTTCTCCTTGTGTAGTTATCTTGTAGATACAGTCGAGATTGTCATCACTGTCATCGTCACACAACGGTTCAATGTATCACGCCCTTCATCTAGATCTAGCGGTACTACTACGTGTAGTGAATTTTTCTCAAATATCATTTTGTGCTTCTTCAGATTTATGAATCCATTCATATCAGTAGCCCAGCCTATCCCTAGTAGTGTGGGATAGGGATTGTTGTCATCAAAAATATCTATCACTTCAAAATCCACCTGCGTGCTCACACCTTCAATATCGACTGTCACCCCTTGCAATCTTCCCATAGGAAAAATCTTCTGATGGTTCGCCATTTGTAACTGAATAGTGGACCACTGTAATGCGGGTCGGCCCATGCATTCCCACATTTTCTTTGGTAGTACATTCACTTCAAAACCCAGGTCTAGGACTATCTGATCCATTTCATACTCGCCTATTTGCGCAGTCAACCTCATATCCCTTTCTATGCGTAATGCATGCTTTCCCAGTTTTTGGACCATGCACAGTTCTCTTGACCCCATGCGGTTCTCCTGACCCTGCACACCTAGTGATAAGTTCCTGTAGCCCTTTGACTACCCTGTTTTCACGTAGCAGTTTCATGCATGTCTCTAGAAAGTTAGTGAGCATTGAAGGATCCATCCCTAGTTCTAGTTGATCCTTACTACCTGAAGTGGAGGCCTCCGTGAAGCTCTTCTTAGCTTCCATGAATGTCTCATTTGCGCATTCTAAATCAAACTAGGGTTCCTTTATAGGAGCCTTACGAACCCACGCTCTTTCTTCTGGCTTCTTTCCTTTATCATCTCCCATTGTTATACCACTCATGAGCATCATGTTTACATTTGGGTCTTCTTCCGTGGTTCGGACCTCATCATTTGTAAATTCTGGGTCAGAGGGGGCCAGAGCACCCCATTTTCACGCATCTTTGCTATCGGCGAAGGACAATCTTTCGCCTCAGGATCGAACTGATTACCAACATGATATCCTAGTCGGGTTTGTACAATCATGGGTATAATGCCTTGGTCCTCGCAATTGTAATAGATTATTTGTCCATGACCCCTTCCTAGTCCCAATCCTCCTCGACCGCGACCGCGCCCCTAAAACCCAACATGCACCATCCCTGTATTTGGGTCAAGGGCTTGCGTTTCAACCTGCACCTTGTAGGTAGGAGTCTGATCCATCATTAGTTCATAGCTTCAGCAAGTGCATTCGTCATGGCCTACTGACCTGCAGAACTTAAAAAATGGTTGTTGGGACGTTTGTGTATACTTCTACAATAGATGACAATTATCCATGGTTTATTTTCCTTCTATCTGGTAGATCGCGCACCATAATGCAGATGCCGCGCTCGGCCCCACTTGTGCCTTCAGTCTTAATGGCATTGGCCCTCCTCCTGCCAAGTAGTTTGCAAACACTAGACAGTGACCTTTGTCGTGGCCCTAGCCTTTACATTTATGCACCATACTTCCTCGTGCTCCCACGACACCCTATCCTATTTCAAACTCTACATTTCTAGACATAGATTTTGTAGCTGCACATGGATCTGTTGGACTCCCAATTTAGGGTCTTGTATAGGGGTCTCATGCAACCTCATAGCCATCTCCAACGCTCTGGCCTGGGTGGAATGTTTTTGCTGTGACAGCGTTGTCCTTAAGTGTGGCGTAAGTGAGGCCACAAACCATACACGATGCTATGCATCTGTTACTATCATGTTGGCTTCGTGGATCATACTTTTCAGCCTTTGGCCTGCTAAACTCAGCATCCTGATCTCTTTAAACCCAATGATTGATTGTGTCTCTGACTTTGGCCTACTAAACTCTCTATTCAACGTGGTCTGGATCTCTGCAATTCTTGCGTTCGGGTGGTCATTACAATGCTTGATATACCATGTTAATGTGTGATCTTGTAGCGCACTCACCAGCATAGCCTTTTTAATATTATTATCCACGATGCCCTGTGCTTCCCATATTGCTCTTACCACGAACCAGAATTGGTCCAGGTCTTCATTTCTTACTCCTATGAACATCGGTATCTTGATCACACTTGCCATACTAAACTGCGAAGGTGGCGGAGGTGGAATGGGTGGAGATGGAGGTGAGGGGAGTGAAGCGGGTGGCAGAGTGGGTGGGGGTGGTAAATGAAGAATTCGCTGCCTTATAAAACTGACCGCACTTCCCGAATAAACCTTCGCGAGCTCTTCCTCACTCTCCCGGAAGGGTGAAATTAAGGGACTGTTTTCTAATTCTTCACTGCTTCCGCTTCTGTAGATCTTTCCGCTCCGTGTAGTCTGAAACATTAATTTATTCCCATAACCCAGTTTTCACACAATAGCATCTTAATCCAAGTTTTCAAATATTTAATGTACTTACCTTGCAGTTCCTTGAGAAAATGTTGCTCTGCCTCGCTATAGCTGACGGTCGTGTCTACTGCAAACTCAGTGATCAATCCTCGTATTATCTGGTCAAGCCAGTGGTCCACAGCTTGCACTTTCTTATCTTCTGAGGCTTCTAGTATATGCACTAGTTTCGGAGTCCACACTATTGGTTTGTTGAGCCTACACCTTCCTTAGCTGTCTGCTAATATTGCAATCCACTCATACAACTCAGATGGAAAAGATGCAAAGAAACTTTCATGGATTTCAGTGTGCAAGTAGCGATCCAGCCACTTCTCTTTAGATACTCATGGGTTTCTGTTTTCCCGCGCCACGAACTCATGAATCTTCTTGTCCAACCACTCTTTAATTTCTTTCTTTGTAGGTTTCTAGTGGCACGATATTAGAAATCCTTTGCGCAGATCCCCGTCATGGCAACAGAACCATTTGTGTGCTTAGCGGGGCCTAACCCAGGTTCAGAGGTGATTTAGCCAAGAAAATCCCAGTACTACTGGCCCTTTTGACAACAGTCCATGGAGTGTAGACTGAGGTATCACTCGAGGTAGTATGAGAGGGTGTTAGAACCAGGTTTCTGCACCCTTGGGATGTCTGATGGGCTTCTGGAGGTCTGCAGTATGGCCTATCGCTATGCGCATTTGTGATCTCTTCACGACCTACAGTCTGGCTTCCGCGCAGTCCTCCTTGGGCTCAAGTCGTATAATACCCAAGCTTCTTGCTTATTACTCGATTACTTAGCTTATGTGTGCCAGATTTATTGTTATTACAGCATATTCGTCAACCATAACAGTATGCGCAATGCATAAACAAACCCAACAATAAATAAGATAAGGCACTACAAATACACAAGAATATGAATCAACTTCTCTTTTATTCATTTCCAATATTGCTTACAACCTCGACACTGCCCTGCACACTTAGCTGCAAGGGTCTGCGCACTCAGTTGCGAACTCTACTAGGCCTCTGCACACTCAGCTGCAAAGCCTCTTCCTACTACTACAACCCAAGACACTTAGACTTCTACTCTAAGCTCGAACCATTCCTTCGATATTCCTATTATCGACTTACTTTACAACTTAGATCCTTGCTCTATTTGTACAATACCATGGTCCATGGACCATGGATAGGCCGACTTTACACTAATTTACAATACAATTCTTAGGACAGACAACCCTATGACTCAATTGTACATTTCGCACTCCGTGCCCGCAATTCGGGAAGTTCTACACCATCTTTGACCAAAACTTGGGCTTTGAGCCCCAAAACCTATTGTGGGGGGATTCCATGCCCAATAGAAGGATTGATGCCTTATCAGCAACTAGCATATTATCCCTTCTTCATGTCTCAAAAAACTACTTTATCATGGCTTCAACAATGCTTAAAGATGCTCCACTTTAATGCTTCAAAACAAAGTCCAAATAGTCATACACTATTGGGTCCCCTAGTGATTACCCCATTACTATTGTAGTTGTACCCCTTATTAATATTGTTGTGCCCCTATTGCCCCCATATTGTTATTACTATGCCCAATATAATCCCTCTATTGTTATTTTTGTGGCTTTATATTATTATTGTTAGGTCGGCTGGGTTATATTGTGAC